>BPLR01019877.1:0-205601 GCA_021605095.1 Caerostris extrusa
ATATACATTTAAGATAATAATAATAATAAAATAAATTCAATAATAAAAATTACACATAAAATTAAATTATTTACATTCAGAATTTTTTTCTAAGGTCGAAAAGGGAAGGAAGGAGATTGAAACAATTTCAGCTTATTGTAAAAATCTTTTAAGAAAAATTAATCAAATAAATGCACATTAGGATAACGACAAAAATAAAACAATAAAATCTCTTTAGAAAATATGATTTATACAATATAAAAAGAAATATTGCCAATATTCAAAAATTCAATATCGAAGGAAAAAAAAAAAAAAAAAACGAAGGATTTCTTTATCAACAAATTGAATAGAATACAACCAAAAAGGAAAGAAACAAATAAGTTTCTTTAGAAAATTAAATAAATCTCTTTAGAAAATATAGATTTATACATCATAAAAAGAAATATTAACAAATTTCAAAATCTCAATATCGAAGGGGAAAAAAAAAACATCGAAAGATTTATTTATCAACAAATGGAATCGAATACAACTAAATGAGACATAAACAAATAAGCTAAGTATTTTCAAATTAATACAAGGATGGAATGTTGAAATTGATGCCTTAAAATATGCCAATTATTTAAATTCAAAAAAAAAAAAATGTCCTGAAAAATCAATAAATGTAGTAATCTTCAATTTTAATGTATCATAAAGGTAATGAAAAACACTACATCAACATTAAGTATGGCAAGAAAAAAGAAACTGCAATGATATATATATTACGGCTTTACTTTTAATTTGCATCATTGCAAATAACAAAGATTTTAAATCATTAAAAAAAAAAAATAATAATAATAATCCCGATAAAAACTTTTTACATGAATTGGAACACTTATAATGTAAAGAAAAGGTAAACAAATATTAAAATTTAAGAAAGTAACTAATATTAAGAATGAAAATGCTAAAAATGAATAATATATTTAAAAAATTTTCAGTAAACAAACTTATTACGCAGTTACTTAATAGCAAGTTTAATAATTATACTTTCAAATTATTACAATTTTAAATATAAAAATATCTAATCAAATAAATATATTTAAAGCATGAGGGCGCAAAACTGAAATCTTTTATACACTGCTTATTTTTACTGTTTTTCATTATGACAAAGTTAGTATTTCTTTTAATAAGTACAATTTATAAATTATTTTTAAATAATCATTTGGAATACAAAAATAGGAATAAAAAATATAATGATATTCAATACTAAAATAATAAAACAATACTATTTCAATAGTACTTTGAATCAACATAAAAGTAAATAAAGAGTTATCAAACTTTAATATTTGTGGCAAAGTAAATACATATGAAAAATATAAAATGCATAAAAATTACAAATGTACAAAATATTGTTTAGAACACATGCAAATGTAATTAAACCTGATTAATCATTGGCAATTACCCTAAAAAAAAAAAAATTAAAGAGGGAGCAAAGAGAAAAAAAAAAAAAAAAAAATGCAACTTACCTGGAGATGCATAGATATAAAATCATCATTGAAGACAAGCAATTCATAAAACCTTTAAAAGAAAGAGTCAAAATTAGCTAACTGTATAAACATAAATTTTTTTAAAAAAGTACTAATTAATCTAATTAATCAAATGCATTTCGCTTCAGGTGTTTGTTCAAAAGATTATTTTAATCTTCTGTAGTATTGTCTGAAAATAAACGTAACTTTCATTACCTAAAAGACAAAGATATCGAGCTATATGTCAAATTGCCCAAAATAAAAAGGTGCTAATTAAGCCAAATTAATCAACAGGAAAGTAACTTGGAAATAACTGCAGGTACAGCTAACTAATTAATGAACATGATCCAAATAATATTTGATGTTTTTCACTTTCATAAAGCAAGCTATAAAAAGGAGTCGTTAAAATATTTCACATGGTTTCAGGAAACACGTAATGCCTGAATCTCTTTAAGAGGACTCATTATTATAAAAATAAATAAATAAATGAACAAAAAAAGTTCGAATCATCTCCATACATAAGATAAGTTAAGAAAGACTAATCTATTAAGATAGCATATTAATCTGTTTATCACCTACATTTAAGATAATAATAATAAAAGAAATCATCGCAATTAAATTATTTACATCCCTAATTTTTTTCTAAGGTCGAAAAATAAGGACGGGGGGAGAGAAGAATGACATACAAAGGAAAAGTATCTACATATTTTTTTAATAAACTGATCTTATTAAATGATTATGCAGTATGAGATTGAATCAATTTCAGTTTATCGTACAATTTCTTTTAATAATAATTAATCAAATAAATGCACACTACGATAACACGAACAAAAAAAAAAATTAATGTCTTTTTTTTTTTCTATAACATACACTTAAAATCTTTTTAGAAAATATAATTTATACATTATAAAAATAAACATTAACAAAATTCAAAAACTCAATATAGGAGGGAAAAAAAAAAAAAAACATCGAAAGAAGATTCATTTATCAATAAACAAAATGCATTTTAAAATAGAATAAAATAAAACCAAAAGGGAAATAAACAAACAAGCTAAGTATTTTAAAATGAATACAAGAATAAAATTTTAAAATTGATTCCTTATATATGTCAATTCTTTATATATAAAAAAATTTCCAAAAAATCATTAATAAATAATGAAATAAATCCATCCTCAATTTCAATGTATTATAAAGATATTAAAAAAACACTAAATAAACATTAAGTATGTCAAGAAAAAAAGAAATATATATATATATATATATATATATATATATATATATTACTATTTTATTTTTAATTTGCATCATTTCAAATAACAAACATTTTAAATCATTACATAAACAAATCACAATAAAAACTTCTTACAAGAAAGTTATAATGTAAAGAAAAGGTAAACAAATGAAAAAAAAACAAGCCATATCTTTAAGGAAGTACCTAATATTAAGGTAAAAATACTAAAAATAATGAAAAAAAGTATATTTAACAAATTTAAAGTAAACAAACTTATTATGCAGTTATTTAATAGTAAGTTTAATAACTATACTTTCAATTTCTTACAATTTTAAACATAAAAAGATCTAATCGGAGAAATAAATTTTAAAAACAAAATCTGAAATCTGTTATACCTTCTTCATTTTTCATTATGAAAAAGTTAGTATCTCTTTTAATAAATACAATTTACAAATTATATGACATTATAAATTATATACGCATATATAATTTCTTTTTAAAAAAAAAAAAAGTACTAATTAGTCGAATCAATCAAATACAGTTTGCCGCAGGTGTTTCTTCGAAAGCTTATTTAAACATGCTATATTATTGTGGAAAAATAAACGTAACCTTCGTTACCTAAATGACAAATATGTATTGAATGGGGGATAACATCAGAGAAAAACACAATGAAAACCATCCCTCGAAGCAACACCACAACAAACAAAATTCCAGATTGGGCCCACATAAGTTACTATTTATCTGACTCATGCTGCCATCTACAGCACCTCTGTAACACTAAAAAAAATTACTTTTCCCAAGTTCCAACATCAGGGAATATTCATTTTTTTTTTTTTTCTCAAGTCACAGTACAGCAGTAAACACTAATAAATACATAAAGGTAACATAATAGAATAAAAATGTTCAAACAATGAGTAGTAAATGCACCTTCAGTAGTTTTTTTTTTTTTTTTTTTTTTTCTTCGAGGGAAGGGGGTATTCTACAATGAATGAAAATACATCTCCAGATTAACATTAACTTAAAAACATAGTATTGCTATGATAAAAAAAAAAAAATAATGTATATTTCAATTTGAAGAAATTTAAAAGGACAAACTCCAAGTTTCTACATTTTATATACATATTTATCATTTCAGTACTTTCACTTTATTTTTAATATATATTTACAACAAATTAACACTGTTGTGATACTCTGACACTGATCCCTCTATTATCTACTAAAAGTCACCAAGACAAAAGCATTTATAAAAACCAAAAGTGTTTTGAATTAAAAATGGACTTTCTGAGTAATAAAATGTATGGATATAAGAAACTAGGATAATTATTATGAATACATAATCCCCACATATGAAATCTATTATTGTTGAAGAAACAAGGCAGCCATCAAATCAAAGGAAATTGTCCAGCTAGATATGTGACAACATAGGAAAACCTAAATCAAATTTGCCAAAACACACAATTTGACCGCAGCCATTGAAACATTGATCTTGTTTACCAACAGTGAACCCACCTTCTGATTCGTGTTGTCATCTAGTTCTCTTTAGTAAGATTAAAATAAAGCATACTTATAAATACACATAGAATTAAAGCAAATTTTAAATATTACAGAAAATAACTCGCAAGACTCTGGAAATTATATGTTGGCAAACATGATCATTATTAAAATATATAGTAAATAGAATAATAATAAAAAAAAAAATAGTAATGCAAATATATATATATATATATATATATATATATATATATGAAATAATAAAAATATCAACTTCTTGATGTGATACACATAAAAAATGATTTTAAGAGGAAAAAAAAAAAAAAAAAAAAAAAAAAAATGTTCTTTTGAAATATGTGAAACTGAGACAAATGATGCAATTATTTTCTTGAATGATAGTATTAAGAGTTTCTAAAATGTATTATAAGGGTTGCAAGTTGAAAAACAAGGACTTTTTATTAAAAAAAAAACTTTGGTTATTTGAATTACAAATTTCAGTGATTTCAATAAAGTCGAAGAAATATTCAAGTTCAGAAATAGTACTTTTAAAGTTTGAAATTATTCAAAGAAAACAAAACAAATAAATAAGTGTTTATATTAATAAAGGAGAATTTAAAGCTCAATAACATCTTTATCTATGTCCATTTCTTTACATTTACATTTAAAAGTTGGTTTTAACTATTTCCTTATTTTAAATTTTGAAACATCTCGTGTTCCTTCAAAACATTCATGATTCCAATATTTTTGTTCTAAATGCTTACAAACAGCATATAAAAGTTTTCTATTAATGCATGAAAGAAATAGAGCATGGAAATTATCTCAAAATTCATAAATTATTTTTATTTTAGTTGTCAAAGTAAGAATTTATTGTAATTATTTTTTAAAACTTTATATCGACAAATTTTAAGAATATAAAAATGTATTAGTAATTCAGATATAAATTTGAAAAAAAGTATATTACCTACATAATGATATTTCTGACATAGAAATAGTTACAAAAAAAAAAACTACTCATTTTTTATTTATTCATTTTTGAATTATCAAGTTTTAAAAACAATAGCACATTTTTGCATATTTTAAAGAATAAATTGTATAAAAAATAGTTAAAGTTGATATTTTTATGTGAAATTCAAAGCTTTTGAATATATTTAATCAAAACACTTGCAAAAAGGCTAAATATTTTAAATCCAGGACATCTGATATTAAAAAGCTTTTGCCAATAGGAAGTTGCAGAAAAAAATGTCGAACAAATTTTAACTTCTACACCGAAACACACCTAAAAAAATTTTAAGAGCTTTAAGGAAAAATAAAACTATATATTTTAATAAAAAATAATATGAACTTGATAATTCAATGGCATTTGAATATATTCACAGCATTTTTATTAAAAGTAATATCTAACTTTTTCTCAGAATGAATTTTTATGCCTTTTGTTTACACGTGAAACACTATAACACAAAATCATTTTGATCCAAATGCTATACAAATACAAAACTTGATATAAATGTTTACAGGGAATAGACCTTGGGAATGATTATAGCTACATAAATATTTTTTTTTTTAATTGTTAACTTGGAATTGCATGCAAATTTTGGAAGAATTTTGTGTCGACAACCTTTAAATTAATACAAAATAATAAATAGTGAAGATATAAATTTACCAGAAGTCTTATTTCCTGTTAGTACAAACTTAGAAATTTACAAAAACATTGATTTCAGTTATATTTTGTAACAGTATCAATTTTTGACCATTTTTTAGCTTGTAAAATTAAAAAAAAAAAAATAATAATGAAATTTTCTTATGTGAAATCATAAGTTTTTAGACACATTCAATCCAAAAATGTATACAAAGAAAAAGTATTTCAATAAAATTACTTCAATGTTGTTTGTGTACCTTAATGATTTGAATTATAATGAATTCAAATCATTAAGTTACACAAACAACAAAGAAAAATTCAATATTTGTTGATAAAAATCCATAACAGTTTAGAGATTAAAAAACAACAACAAGTGTTTATAATAACAATAATAATAATGAAGATTTATATCTCACTACCATTTTAATATTTTCAGTTCCATTTAAAAGTTGATTTTCTGTACTTCTTATTTGAATTTTTATATTCTGTGTTCGCCAAAACATAAAATACCACTATTTCTGATCTAAATGCTTTAAAACTTCATATAAATGTTTTCTTTAAATGTTTGAAAGGAATTGAGCATGGAATTTAGCTTAATTTCACGAATGATTTTTATTTCAGTTGTTAAACTAAGTATTTGTTGTATATTTTTAAAAAAGTTTGGTATCGACAAAAATTTTAACTAACACATATATGTAACGAATTGAAGAAATCAATTTGAAACAGATGTACTACTTACGCAATGATATTCCCAATATAGAAATACTTACAAATAAAAAATCTATTATTTTCTTTTTGAATTATCAAGTTTTGCAACAATATCCTAATTTTGCAATTTTTATCCAAATTTTAAAGTAAAAAATTGTTTTTCTTTAAAAAAAAGGTGAAGTTGATATTTTTATGTGAAATTCAAAAATATATTTAATCAAAACACTTGTAAAAAGTCAAAATACTTGAAATCCAGAACATTTCACAATAAAAGCTTTCCTCAATAGAAATTATAAACAAAATGTTGAACACATTTTAAACTCCTCCAAAACAGAGCTCACACATTTTCACAGCTTTGAGGAAAAATAAAACAATTTTTTTTTTTAATAATACAGAATGTGAACTTGATAATTGAGTGGCATTTTAATATATTGACATTTTTGAAAGTAACATTTCTATTTAAAAGTTGTTTTTTTCTCAAAATAAAAACTTGATACAAATCTTTTTATAAGTGTTTACATGGAATAGAAATTTTGTGTCGACAGCATGTCGACAGAAACCAGTAGAAAATACTAAATAATACAGATTTAAATTTCATCAATAAAAATTCTCATTATAATTCAGAATCTGTATATCCGAAAGTTATCATGAAACTGACACCATAGTAACACGTGAGATTAACTTTATGGATGTTAAGTTTATAATGAAAATTAAGCTCATTAACACCTAATTAATTATGTCTTGAGTTACTATGTAAGTGATGTTTAGATTGCTTATGTAACAGCGATCCAACTAATTTTAGACGCGACATTCAAACCCGTATTAAATAATTAGGCAAATTTTAACATAATTTCTATGAAAATCACTTTATAATTACATTTTATATAATCATTTCCTTCTTAATCATGGTGTATTCCCGAAATAATTAAGATTAATCCATATGACAGATACATAATTTGTCATTATTACTTAGCGTTTAATTATTATGCTTGCCTTAGTTTAAATATAATTACATGAATTAAAACACAATTAAACACGCTATGTTATTTTATAACGTAAATATTTAAATTAAGTATTAAAATTTTGTGTTCATCTATCTAAAGCTACTTTTAAAAATATATAGTCGTACAACATAATTAAATTATTTGTCATTTACATAATATTAAATAAGCATTTACAACCGCAACAATTTCCAGTAATTAATTAATTATGAAACAATTTTAAATAAAACCAATTTTTTTCGGGGTTAGTTATTATTTGATATACGATATAACCATAATTTGTTATACGATATTTATATTAAAATTTAATTGATAATTTTTAATACATAATTTAATATTACTTTTTGTCCTCAAACTGAAATCAGATTGTTATATTGAGAAAAGACTCCTGCATTAGTGGAATAAATAGAATATTTATATAATAAAGAATATTTAAAGAAAGTTATCTAAATTCTTCTTCTTCATTGGTACAACAACTCCATGATGGGTCAAGGCCGACTGCAAGGAATTTAAAGTGGATAACAAAAGCAATCAACATTGTGCCAAATGATCTATAAATTTTAATTTTTTAAAATTTAATGCAAACTTATTCACATCAGCTTATATCAGTCATATCTTTTTTAAATTTCAATTTACAGAAATATTAAATTTTAACAAAATAGTATTATACTTAAGACCTAATGGCCGAATGACTGACGCTCTGGCGCTCGGTGCCACAGGCTTCCGGATTCGAGTCTCACCTGTGCCATGGATGTTTGTAGAGGTTTGGAATCAATTTAAACCGTAGATCACGGTCTAATATGACTAATATGACACTGCTGCGACAATGAAGAAGTACACTATCTGGAAGAAAGTGACGGGACACCCCTCGAAAAGTAGAAAAGTCGGCAATACAGCTGACACATGCCCAATAATAGGTATCACGTGTCAGCCATATCCTATAAATACTCTGTGGAGTCGACTAGAGTTGTTTTTGTCAAGATGCCGCCACGGGAACTTTAGTCTGAGTTAGAAAGGTGTGTTGGTTGGATTACATCTTGCCAAGGTGTCAATTAGGAAGATATCCCGTCTCCGTAACTACTCAAAATAAACTGTAGCACGCGTTGTGTGTCGCTACAAGACTGAGGGACACTGTCAGAACAGAAGTGGACGACCTACAGTTCTCACCAGCAGGTGCTCGGCAGGGAGATTTAGTAACCGTCAAACATCCATGGATAACTAGCATGGATCATCCTTACAAACATCCATGGATAACAAACATCCATGGCTAATGAATTTTTAGACAAGCCACAGGTGTGGCCGTTTCGACCAAGACTCTTCGTATCAAGGCCCATAAGTTAGGTTACACTGGACGTTCGGCGGCCCATAAGCCTTTGATTACGAAAACCAACAAGAAACACGCCTTCGATGGGCCAAAGACCACCGTACTTGGACTCTGGATGACTGGAAACGCGTCCTTTGGAGTGACGTGTCACGATTTACCCTTTTCCGTTCCGATGGAGGTGTTTGGGTATGGCGTTTACCAGGAGAACGCCTTTTGCCCGGAAGTGTGTCGTCCCAACTGTAAAGTTTGGTGGAGGAGGATTGATAGTATGGGCCTGTTTCTCCTGGTATGGTGAAGGTTGATGGTGCGATGAATGCCGATAGATACTGTGATATTCTCGACAATCATGTCCTTCCTACCTTGTGGGCAACGTACGGTATGGATGATTGCTGGTATCAAGACGACAGCGCAACATGCCATGTTGCAAGGAGGACTCTTGATTGGTATGTGAACAACAACGTTAAACGCATGCAGTGGCCGGCGCAGAGCCTGATCTTAACCCAATTGAACATCTCTGGGACGAATTGGACCGTCATTGAGGGCCTGCACCCCCACTCCCCAAAAGCAAGCCTGAACTATGGAACTTCCTGTTAAACATTTGGAAGGAAATTCCTCTTGCCACTATACTCGATTTAGTGGAAAGCATGCCCAGAAGGGTTGCAGCTGTGAAGTGCTACCAAGGAGGCCCTACCTCTTATTAATTTTAATAAATATGGGTTATATCGTTATACTGTCGTGTCCCGTCACTTTCTTCCCACATAGTGTATAATACTAAACTATCTCCCTGGCACATCAGCCCCATGGTGGGCCAAGGCCGTCAGCCTACTGGCAGGTTTTGAGGCAGATGTCTTATTATTACGGGGTAGGGTTGTCAGTTCTACGCCCTACACTTTACAGTCATATTAGATCGGGACCTATTGTTTAAAGTAGATTCCAAACCACTACAAGCATCCATGACACCGCCGGGTCTCACCCGAAATCAGTGACACCGAGCGCCAGAGCGCTAGTCACTCGGCAATTAGGCTTAATAATATTATATTGGTGAGCAAAAAATCCTGCCTAATTGCAAAAATTTATTATTTGAAAACTATTATAATTAGACGTTCATTTGTTTTGGATAAATTGCAAATACTGTCATAAAGTTTTTAATAAGACCACGTACTTCAACAGATTTCATCTTTGGTAGTTCGGATAATGTCAAAGCGATTCCTTCTAAGTGCATCTTCTATCCTAGATTCAGTTAATCAATGTCGAAACTGGTGATGCAAAGACTTTGTCTTTGATGTAAACAAAAAGAAAAAAAATCAAGGGGAGTAATATTAGGAGTCAATGATCCAATGATGTTGGTCCATCTTTTTCAAACCACTTTCGCGGAAATTTCTCAAGTCTTTTAACTCAAAAACTAAAGACACCAGTGAGGAGGTGCTCCATCTTGTTGATAAATCGTCCATGGTTGAAATTCTTCTAATCGTGAGCTGCATTGAACATTTCCAGTACAGTCAAGTAAAGTCAGTTATGTTTTCTTCTGTAAAGAAAAATTTTGTTAAATCCAAAACTTTGTTATGCATGAGGCTACAACAAACATTAACTTTAGGACTGCCTCTCACTACTTGTGCAAAAACATGTGGATTTTTTCATTTACGGGCATTTTTTTTTCCACAGAGGCCATTATGTTTATTCACCTTTTCGCATACATTAAAGATTTATTCATAAGAAAAACAACATACTCGATTTAAGTAATCGTTCTGATCTATTGCACAAAATGATGGCTATCCACTATCCAAAAGTGATTATCCAATGTTGCCAAAATTGCCTTATTATTTTCAACTGTTATTTTGTAGTACATTTTTAAAAAATCAGAGCAAGACTTTGTGTTGGACCCTGCGTTGTATATAGGAATATTCTGATATTATGGCCAGTCACGTTGAGCAAAAGTCAAACAATACAAATAATTATAACAATGAATTGGGATGGACATATGGCTTATTTTACTAATAGATTTGTTCAACTCCTTACGTTAAATGTTTTTTTTTCTTATCCCATTTTGTAGACAGCAACATCTAGACAAAGTACAAGAACAGCGTGGTTTCATGGAAGGAGGAAAGGGAGGCTTCATAGCTTTTTTTAAAACTTTTATGTTTAAAGTTTATAAAAAGCAAACGGAAAGTAAAAAAATTATCTTTAATTAAAATTAAAAAATATATATATAATTTACACAAATTCTTTTTGTTGTTGTTTCTTACCTCACTTGGTCGACAGCAACATTTAGACCAGGTCCATCTAGATGCGGTCTCATGGAAGCATGGGGGGGAGGGCGGCTTCTGTTGTGATAAAGAACCTGTAGGTAGAAATCTGACTTGACTCAGTGTCGGTTTTGGTTATCGTCATCCTTCATTTATGCATATAAAGCAATATATATATATATATATATATATATATTCGTGTTGTTTCTAGCACCGAAAATCAATTTTTCTTTCAATTTTATTTATTACATAACCAATTCCATAAAAGATTGTACATACGTGTTTCAAAATTAAATGATTTCTGTCGTGTTGTTGTTGTGACTAATCCTCAGTACCCGGCAGATCGGAACGGTCACCCATGAGTAGTCTACTCGGGATGGTGGGAAAGGGGACAGCTTCTGTTGTGATGGAGCACCCGTTGATATAAGTCTATCTTGGCTCCGTGTCGCTGAAGAAAGGATGGATGTGCTTTTCGGTAGAATTTTAGGGGGAACTACCCCGCATTTGCGTTTCGTATGGGAGAGAAATCGGAAAACTCTCATCAGGTAGTCCGACTCAGGAGACAAGATGATGAACATCACAAACGCTATCGAGTCTGCTGGCTCTTTTAAAGCAGTGTCTACAACAAAGCCGCCAGCGGATTGAATCTCCACCCTAATGCTCACCAGCGGCACGCGTCGCCATTGAGCCACGAGTCGGGCTATACTAAGCGTAACATTCGTTTAATCCATGAGTTTATATATCTTTAAATTTCGTTTTGCAACGTCATTCTATAATAATATTTTCTCTTATTATCAAATATCGTAATCCATGAATACAAATATGTATTTATATATATTATATTCTGCATCAATATTTTCTTTCCCTCTATTAAATTAATTATACATCTTGGCTATATTATGATGTCTGCGATTTCTCCGTTTCTCTAATTATTCATTCGACCAAGGACACTGCTGAATATGTATTTAATAAAATACAACGATAATTCAGACATCATCTTAAATGTATTGCATTACAACCCCGCCGGGAGCTCGTTCATTCCTGATTATTGCCTCCCAGCAGTGCTTCACGAGACATATTTAGTAGGCTGTTGAGAGTAATCCCAGCAGATAGACTGAGAACAAGAACATAAAGAGACACGAGTATATTCTTGGAGAATATTTCAAGAATATTTTCCCTTTTACATATCACTTAACCATGATAGCATGAATAAGCTAAATAAATTTACATCTAAACGTTTCGAAAAACAAGTAATATAAAAAAAAAAAATTTAAAGTCAATTTCTTCTATTTTTCTCATTATATTGTCCTTTATAAATAATTTTCATTCATTTTTTTAAGTTTATCTGGCGCCCTCTGTTGGTAGATACATGCAACTTAAATCTAAAAAAAAACTAAAATTAATTAATTAAATTTAATTAATGAATTAATATTTGGAAAAACTATTAACATCAAGTGTCATCCACTACAAGTTCAAAAAAATGTATTTGAACTTGAGTAGATGAATAAAAAGTGTTTTATTAACGTTTGAAAATTTGAACAAGATATATATAGAGAGAGTGTGAGCTAATAGAAGGAATTTAATAATAAAAAAAAACGTATCACTCATATCAATTTTATCTCAAATAATAGATAAATTTTATATGTTTTGTGGCCATAGGTAAGATTTTATTGCACTTACTGTTTTATTTATGTAGGACATGAAAGTAAACTGATGGAATATGTATTTGTTAATTTATGAGAGAACGTTAGCCTTTTTTCTTACCTTTCAGAAATAACTGATTTACATTTGAGTATGGTACGGGGAAAAACCCGGAAAATTCCTATCAAGCTATCTAATAAGCCATGCCAATGTCTTTTCGTTTCAAAGAGCACAAATTATAAGATAGCAAGCAAACCTTGGCTGTAAAATCGCTTATTATAAACATTGTCTGTTTTTTTCTCTGCAATATGCTGTACTTCCTAATCATACTGGCAATTCAAAGTTAATCCATCTCATGAGGAAGTATGGTGACATGATAACCAATTTTCTAGCGCTCTGGCCTTTTCTAGTGCTTTGCACCACAGGCTTCAGGTTCTAATCCTGGCGGTGGCATGGGTGTTTGTGAGTAGTTCGCAATCCGCGTTAAACTGTAGATCCCGGTCTAATCAGCCTAAATTGTGCACAAAACGATCGTAGAGCGACAAACCAAACTATGAGAAAATTTATGAAGTATTATTCGTTTATTATGGGAATTTCTGTCTCAATCGCCAAGGATTTCATCCATATTTTCAATACAGTGTATTTTTTACAAATATCCGACAATTAATTATGTACTGAGATTGAAGATTATAACATATTAAGCATTATCTAAGTTACGCGCCAAGAGTCTTACTATCATCATTATCATTGGCGCAATACCTCGATGGTGGGCCAAGTCTGTCTTCCAGATTTCGAGACGAGAGATGTTTTCTTTTTTACGTTGTAGGGTTGCTAGCCCTACATCCAAAACTCTACAGTCATTACACGGGGAGTTACAGTTTAAAGTGGATTCCAAAACCACTACAAACATCCATGAAATCGCCGGGACTCGAACAAGAAAGTTGTGGCACAGAGCGCTAGTCACTTGGTCATCAAGCACTGAGAACCCTGCTATACTACACCGAAATAAAGAAACGCTGAGAATTTTATTTTATTCCTGTAGAGATTTCTAGAATTTGCCCACATATATATTATATACAAGAGTTGAAACGGACTGGTGGATGACTCGTTGTTTTTTCAAACACGAGAGCCTGATTCGAATTTTAAACAACACCTAACTGAAAGCTCCGATAAAGTGCACGACAAATCCATGAGTTGAAAAAACCATCCGTTTAGCTCCAGGAGGTGGAGAGAAGAGAGCAAATACCATTCCTAGAGGTATTTAATTAAAATAGTGGTTGAAAAGTGCTGGATGCATCTGAATACATCTGATATCTAGCAAATCCTTCTCGTTGCTGCACCCAGGGTGAATCTGCTGCACATCTGCCATTCTAGTGGCTAGCTATCTCAAGTAAAAGTACTTGGTAAACGGAAACAATATAAATAATATTTTGAGGAAATACTCGTAGACAATCTGACGTGACACAATTATTTTTGAATTTTGATAAAATGAGAGTTATCAAGCGACTCTAGTTAAATGGGATTGATATAAAACCGGTGGGGTTCTTCCATGAATACCATGACGATTCTTCCATGAATACCCTCTGTAGCATTTTTACCACGAGAAAAGATGTAGCAATTTTGTTTCCAGGAGAAAGGAATGTATATTCTTTAATAAGTGCATAATAATAACCTGTCACTCAAATTTAACAGCAGATAATCAGGGTGATGGAAAATGATACATCATGAAATTAGGGATTGTCTGTTCGATCTTCATACACTGCGTAAAAAAAATAGAAGGACAGTGTTTTTTTGCCAATTAATATCTCTTATTTACTCCTAACTACCAGATATTTATGCAGATTTAGTTTAATGACCCTTTTTTTTTCATTTTAGGCAAAAAATGAAACATCTACCACTAATATTATTAATAAAATTAGCATATATAATTTCCGATGCGTAAAAAAAAATAGAAGGACACTTGCTAATATATTTAATTTAGTGAGTTGTTCTTTAGTTAAATAGTGGTTTTGTACTTTGTTTTATCCTTTTCTGCCAAAAAAATCTAATTTGTTTAAAAGTCACGCTGTTTCTCCGTTCTCAGAAATGCCTAAAGGAATACCTTTGAACAATTTTCAAAAAGGCCAAATTTCCGCATGTCAAAATGATGGTAAAGGTGTCAGAGAGATTGCTCGATTGTTGCAGATGAGCCCCAATACAGTTTCAAACTTTATCAGAAAACCTTATAAAAATGGAAAGAAAAAGAAGACTGGTAGACCGAAAAAGTTAATACCACGTGACTTGAAGAACTTACTACTGAAGAACTACTTAAGAAGAACAAAGGAAGTGTTTCAAAGGCAAGAAATCAAGAAGGACTTAATCATGTGAGGAAACAAACAGTTTACAACTATATTAAAAGATCTAAAAAAATTTATTTTCAAAAAACGGAAACATCATCCTAAGTGGACACAAGCTCACGTTGATAACCGTTTAGCGTGGGCTAAGGAGCACATGCCCTGGACTACAGAATGGACTTCTGTGATATTTTCCGACGAAAAGAAATTTAACTTAGACGGTCCAGACGGATATCAGCACTACTGGCATTGTCTGGGGAATGAAGACGAATACTATTCAACACGACAAATGGAAGGAGGGAGTTTTATGGTTTGGTTGGCTGTTGGATATGGAGGAAGGACAAGTCTAGTTTTCTTAAATGGTAGGCAAAAACATAGAGACTACATTCAAGTGCTGAATTCCGAGCTTCTTCCTTATGGTTCTGACTTGGGGGTGAAGAGTGGAAGTTTCAGCAAGACGGAGCTTCCCTTCACACCGCGACTGGAGTCAAAAACTGGTTCCTAACAAATAATGTGGATGTTTTACCATGGCCAGCCAATAGTCCTGACCTTAATATAGTGGAAAACATCTGGGCAATGCTAGTTCGTCGAGTTTATGCTGATGTAAGGCAATTTGATTCGCTAACTCAGCTTCGAGAAGCATGGAATGACACGTGGGACAATTTTTGTCAAACAGAAGTTCAATCTCTATACAATTCACTTCCAAACAGAATATTTGAAGTTATAAAGGCCAATGGGAAGAACATTCCTTATTAAAATCACTATTTTTTCATTCATTATAATGCTGTCATTCTACTTTTTTACAAAGTTTCAAAAAAAGAGAAACTATTTTTGTTGCCATTAATATTTTATGTTTGAATATCATAATTCTGATGTTAAAATATTTTTAAAATATTTGTAAAATTTTTCTAATAAAACATTTTAGTAAAAATAAAATATTTTACGATTATTGTTACAAAATCAAGTGTCCTTCTACTTTTTTTACGTAGTGTAGGTCGAAATAATTACAGATATGATATGGACTACGCCATGAGTTGCTGCATCGTGACGGGGATATACCATGGGCCGAGGAAATGTCCATTCCAATGAGAAGTAAAGGATGCTGATCTCCTCTCTTGACGGATTTCCTTAAAGGAATATTTTTGGTGAAGGAGAGAGAGAAAGAGTGTTCTGCTACGAGTCGACAAGAAGTGTTGTTTTTCTCTTTTTATGTGATGTGACTGAACAGGCCGGAGTTTCCGCCGGTTTACAAAGTGAGCCCATTGTGGTTTCGTGTATCACGTCATGTGATAATTAAGAACTGATGCAGACAGTTTGGACTAAAGTTGACGTAGACTCGAGAACTCTGAAAATCTCCGACATTGAGTGAACTGCACTCTTTAATTTTCATTTTTTTTAATACGCTTTTATTAGTTTCACCTATATGTTTGTTTGTAACTGACTCTTTGGGCTCGATTTTGCCCTACTTTAAGCGATCCGATTTAATTTAAACGTTGTAGACTTATCAAGGACTGACGACAATAAAATATTTTGATGAGTTTATTATTTCATCATGATTAGGATCGCCAGGATTAGTGATTTTATTTTAACTTATGAAGAGTAATTTAACCGATGTAGAAGGAAAGCACATAAGGCATTCAAACCTGCGTGGGACAGCGACACAACGGATAACGCGCCTGACTATAGATCAGGCGATTCCCTATTCGAAACCCGGCTGGCTCGACATATTCGCATTTAACCTTTGTTTTACTCACAATTAAATTATTGTAAGAACTATAGTTCCAGTCCTCCGTATCAGGACCTCATTTAAATATTATAGTTTAAAAAATACTCTTTTAGAGTTAATCAAGTAAAAAATAATTGTTTATATGAGAATAAAATTACCGACGAGAAATCTGTTCTAAAGTGTTCCCATGAACCTGAAAGTGGCCCTTTTCTTGAAGCCGTACATGTTTAGTATAGGCCGAGACGTTACACCTCTTTAACTGGCAAGAAATGATTGATACATCAAGATGCATTTTAAGGATTATAAAAGCATCTTTCTAATAGAAATTATTCTCTATTTTTAAAATATAAATTTAAAGTCAGAAGTGAGATACATGATATAAAGTCGAAAAGTATTTCAAACAAAAAACAAGCTTGGTTACAGAAATCAATAAAAAAAAAAAAAGAAGAGGCAATATTTCACTGATGGTTCAAATTGGCCATTTTCCCACGTAGTCATCATTTACTAGCAAGCACTTTTTATTCAGTTGGATCAGATTTATTAGTTCTTTTATATAAAAGTCCATCAACTGGTAGTTCATAAACTTTTGCACAGAGGATTTTAACATTTCACTAGCGATAAACGTCGGGAAGCAAATTAACCTTCAAGCCTACGACCTTCAAGGCAACCTTCAACCTTCAAGTTACAGAATGAAAAATTGACTTCTTTAAACAGAAAAAAAAACACACGTTAAGCTTACACAAAAAAATACTTTAAACATAAAAATCACAAAAAAAACATTAGAGATAAAAGCATTAAAAATCACTTTGAGCAGAAGGGGTTAACAATGGGAGGTAGATGAAACTGAGTACAAGGTCGTGAAAATCAGAGAATGGGGAATAATTTGATTGTAAAATTTGAATCGTCAGAAAAAGTCGAGTAAGTACCTGTACCATTGCCATCAATTTCCTTCTCTCATTAATACAGGTCTATAAATGTCACGTAATATAAGGAGCATTTGATTATTGGATATAACACCTCACATTTGGCGGTACTTTGTTACGGCAGCCATTTGTAAATTATTGTTACAAAAGGGCGAAAATACAAATACTATTATGTACATTTTGTTAGGAAAAATAAATAGAGTCGGAGAAGCTATCGCGTGGAAAATGGGCAAGTTGCCAAATCAGAGGGATTCAAATAAAGCGGTGTAAAAGGGGAGAAAGGTAATTCAGAAGGATTTAATAATAATTTTAATTTTTAATAATTAAAATTTTAAATTACGTAACACAAAAAGAAAAATCAGATGAAAAAATTCCACAGTAATATTTTAAATTTTTTTTTCTTGAAAAATTGCTTTTTGCCACGTATTTCTAATGAACATCCCCAACAATTAATCAGCTTTCGCCTTTAAGCGGTATGTTTTTATCTTTCTACTGAATAGTTGGTAAAACTCTATCTCCTACTAAGCAAATGTGATTGATCCGGTGTTGATATTCAGAATTTATTTAAAAATTGATCATTTTTTTTTAAGTGTTTCTCGTGTTGTAGCGTGCAGGTTGGGCAACCAGATTGTGGTTGGATTAAGATACTTGAGGTACAGTTGTCTCACAGCTTTATTAACATACGCACAAACAACGCACACTTACAATTAGCGACGTACGATATGTAACACGTTTAAAGACAGGTAAGTATAGATTCGTGGTAGGACTCCACTTCTGAAAAGGGAGCCTCTGCTAAATTTATAAACTTATACTGTAACCATGCTTCTCCAACAAACTGGTAAGAGCGCCGCCTGTGGCTTTCAGTAGAAATAGTCAGTTGGACTCCAGACTCTCACCCGAGAGGAAGTAGAGCGCAGGGTGCACCAAGAAGTGCAGGGTTGCACTAACTATACTTCATTTCCGGGTGAGAGACTGTTAGTCAAATAATAGGCGGAGTTGCGCTAAATATATTTCCTCTGAGTTAGAGACTGTAAACTAAACGTTTCTCAACAGAAGCGCGTGGTTGCGCTGTACTTCTTCTCAGGTGAGAGTATGGAGTCCAATTGACCCTTTCAACTGAACACGACAGGCGGCGCTCTTGCCAGTGTGTAGTTTTTTTTTTTTTTTTTTTTTTTTTTGTCGCTTTAAGGTCATTTTGTGCACACTTTGGTCTAATTAGACTAGGACCTACAGCTTAACCCCTGACAAACATCTGATTCTGAACCACTGACAAACATCTGATTCTGAACCACTGACAAACATCCATGCCACCACCAGGATTCGAATCTGAAGCCTGTGGTACCAATGGCCGCAGCGCTAGCCAATTGCCATTCTGCCAGTGTGCAGGAGAAGCAGGGTTGCAGTTTAAGTTTATAAATTTTAAACTCAAAATCCGTTGTACACGTAAAAAAAAAGGGAAATATTTTCTTAAAATTAAAATCGGAAAATAACGTTCATTCGGTAAATGAATCATTCATTATTTAATAAAAAAATTCATTAGTGTTAAGATTAAAATAAATAAGAATGTTTAAAACAATATTTTATAACGAAATTCTCCTAAGTATTTAATTTTTATTAAATGCTTATTATTATTTTATTCCTTAAAATTATTAAATGTCTAAATCGCATGATTACTTCACTGAAATGTATGCCCTATTTTTGTTAATGAGCAGAACATTTAAATCAAGATGTTGTACATGTGTTTTCGCCAACTAAAAACCTTTCATTCGTTGGCATTTCAATAGCTTCTTAAGTAAAGAGAAATTATTTTGCGCCTTAGAATCTCCTTGATAATTGCGTCCATTAAACAGCGCCAAAAGGGAACGTGAACTGCTGTAATTAACTTAATTCGTTTCTGAAGCAAGCGAATCTATTCTGGGTACGATGATTAGGAGTTTTGTATGGGTAATCAAGCGCAGTGTCTTGAAACTCCTTCATCTCAAGATTTAATAATGCGAAGATTTAATTTTGCGAAGTGCTTAATGCTTGTTTATATAAGATCCAAATACTTAATTTCGTTTGTAATTATTGTTTTATTTATTAAAGGTAATATTGATTAAATCTATGAGATGAAAATTGTGAAGAACTCGAGTACAACATGAAGAAACTTGGTACGAATAACTACAAACGAATTTCATCTAAAATATTTCTGCGTTTAAGTCGAAAATGGACAAGATAAACCTATGGTAGTGGTTCTTAAATTTCGAGGCCAATTGGAAGATCGAGAAGAGATCATTTAGTTGAAATTTTTTTATATGGGATTGTCACTTTGTCCAATGTTTTTCTTGGTGATATTTTTCTAATCCCACTTGGTCGGCAACAACATCTAGACCAAGTCCATGAATCCCATCCAAAAACTGCTCCAGGATTTGAGCAGAACTGGCTCTTCTGGCAACCAATGCAGGTCAAGATATGGGAAGGAGTGGCTGGAATCAAGCTAAATTTCAGGCAAAGGGGATTCTTTTTCTAAATGATACTGGTTATACTTTGTATGTTCTCCAGGGCTTGAACACAACTGCTCTTCTAGAAACCAATGCAAGTCAAGATATGGGCAGAAGTGGATGGAGTCAAACTACATTTCGGACAAAGGGGATTCTTTTTCTAAATGATACTGATTATACTTTGTATTTTCTCCAGATTAAACTAGAAATATATTTGGAGCTGTGAATGAGAATAGATTGCGGAGGCTATGATATTTGAGGATCACATCTGCCAAATGGACTCCTCCTCTTGATATTTAGAATATTCAACTATTTATTGTTTGGAGCTTGAACTAGAGGTAGACCCAAGTTCCACATACCATATTTCTCAAATTGAGATGGACCAATTGGGTGGAGGCAGATTTTAAAGTTTTAAGAGTTACTAACTGGAAAAATTGTAGCAAAGCAGAGATTGGAATGGAAGAAGATTCTCGAGAAGACCTTGGTCCACCATGTGCTGTCGAATCAATAGAAGAAGAAGAAGAGGGCTACATAGCTCTAGGTATTTCAGTGAGTTGTGGAGAAAGAAAAGACTTAATAATTGGCATTTGAAAACGAAAGGTCTGATCTACTTTAATAAGAATAGCTCATGATAACTAGAAATCAAAGGGTATGTGATAATTGTAAATGTGATAAATTGTTTTAGCTTTTTAATGAGCAACCTATTTTTGCAGATTATTATTAACAAAGAACAAGTTTCGAATGAGACCCGTATTGTAAAAACTGAGCGGATATTGTAGACATTGTAATTCCTGAACTTGATATGGAATAATCGTTTTTTTATAAACATGACAAATTAGTTAATGTTTTGCATTTTATAAAAAAAAAGCGCATGTGAATTATATTTTCTTCATTTCATTAAAGACAATATCAATATAATTTTGATAGTGCTATAATAATTAGATAGTATATTTGCTTTTAAAATGATACCTATAAAAATTAAGAAACATCAAAACCTTTAATTATATGTAAAAATTTAAATTTAAATTTTAAACAGTAAATATGAAGGATAGCAAATAAAGAAATGTAAATGATAAATTAATCTGACATTGAATTTAAAAATAATATGACTAAAACTTTTCATTTGAAATAATATAGTTAGCGCTCTACGGTCATACGGTTATTGTTTTGCATACGTTCGGCTAATTAGACCGACACGACGTCCAGATTAACGTGGATTCCTAACCACTAACAAACGTCCACGCCACCGCCAGGATTCGAACCTGCAGAATGGGGTAGAAAGGGCCAAAACGCTAGCTAATTAGCCCTCAGGCTCCTGGACTAATACAGATATATAGTAGTTGATGCTTACTATGTTGCAACTCAATACGCACGTTTAATGCGTGCTATTTACACCTTTAGCATAAAATCTGAAATAAACAGCTATTTCCTTTCCACATAAATATTTTGGTACTTAATAGTCAAAACTGTAGTACTAAATGAAACAAATTGCAACAAACACAAATAAAACAACTTCACAATTTGCATTTGCATCGTTAAGGAATTAATTTTCAATAGAAATAAAAGAAAAACTAAACGCTTAATAAGGTTTTATTTGACAACCATTTAAGAAAACACTACTTTACCTTCCTCACCAAAACAAAAATAAAACCTTTATACGAAGCAAGCTTTTAACTCTCTCGAGAAACATTTTGAGGAATTAAATAAAAATGAACTTCTTTCCCCCTTTTTGTGTAACGAGTTTTCCCTCCAGGCATTCCATCACCTTAACTGCTGTTGCCAACCTGGCGAATCTTTTCAAAAATATTTTCGCTTTCATTTACGATAATTACCTGAAAGTGAAATGCTGTC
Organism: Caerostris extrusa; assembly: GCA_021605095.1. Taxonomy (NCBI): domain Eukaryota; kingdom Metazoa; phylum Arthropoda; class Arachnida; order Araneae; family Araneidae; genus Caerostris; species Caerostris extrusa. Next base: position 22,070 of record BPLR01019877.1, read on the forward strand.
TTAATAAGGACGATCAGAAAATGGAAAGAATGCTCCATTAAACCGAAATCGAGGAATTTTACGGGGACATCAGTCCTAGCTTGGCTGTTAAACGGGCATCCGGTGTTTTTAATTAAACTTGAGGAATTGCTAAAGGTTAGAACAATCACTTTTCTCGACTATTTAGAGATGAGTTAGTTGCAAATTCTAAAATGTATTGTTTTGATTTCATTGTGAAATTTTTATGAAGACGTTTTAAATTATGTTTTTTTATATATGAAAGGTTTTATAACCAAATTAATATTTCAAGATTTATTTAATTCGTTTAAAAATGTCCATAATCGATTCTTTTTTAAAATATTTTCGCTTTCATTTACGATAATTACTTGAAAGTGAATATGGGAAAATAGAAAAAAAAGATTCCATCAAACTGAAATTGAAGAATTGTGCGAGACATCAGTTCCTGTTAGCCATTAAATGTTGGACGTCTAGTCTTTTAATTAAAGAGAAATTGCTCAACACGATAAGGTTAGAACAAGATGATAAGAAAAATTATAAGAAGATAAGGCTGATAAGAAAAATAGAAGAAATGCTCCATTAAGCTGAAATTGAAGAATTGTGCGAGACATCAGTCCTTGCAGACCATTAAATATTGGACAACTAGTCTTTATAATTAAAGAGAAATTGCTCATCAGGATAAGGTTAGAACAAGATGATAAGAAGATAAGGATGATAAGAAAATAGAAAAAATGTTCCATCAAATTGAAATTGAAGAATTGTGCGAGACATCAGTTCTTGTAGGCCGTTAAATGTTGGACGTCCAGACTTTTAATTAAAGAGAAATTGCTCAACATGATAAGGTAAAAACAAGATAATGAAAAAGTTATAAGAAAATGAGGATGAAAAGAAAATAGAAAAAAATGTTCCATCAAACTGAAATTGAAGAATTGTACGAGACATCAGTCTTTGTTGGCCGTTAAATGTTGGATGTCTAGTTTTGTAATTAAAGATAAATTGCTCCACATGATAAGGCTAGAACATTAACTTTTCTCGTCTATTTAGATGTGAATTAGTTGCAAATTCTAAAATGCATTGCTTTGATTTGATTTCGAAATTTTTATGAAGATGTTTTAAATTATGTCATTTTTATAAAAGAAATGTTTTATATACAAATTAATATTTCATTTATTTAATTCTAGTAAAAAATTTCCATCATCGAATCTTTTAAAAAATATTTTCGCTTAATTACCTGAAACTGAAATATTGTCATAATAATGATGATAAGAAAAATAGAAAAAAACGCCCCTTCAAACTGAAATTGAAGAATTGGGCGAGATATCAGTCCTTGTTGGCCGTTAAATGTTGGACGTCTAGTCTTTTTAATTAAAGATAAAATACTCAACATGATATGGTTAGAACAAGATGATAAGAAATATTATAAGAAAATAAGATGATGATAAAAATAGAAGAAATTCTCCATCAAACTGAAATTGAAGAATTGTACGAGACATCAGTCCTTGTCATTTTTGGACGCCCAGTCTTACACTGAAATTGAAATATTGTCATAATTTTAATTAAAGAGAAATTGCTCAACATGATAAGGTTGAAGAATTGTAGACAATAACAAGAAAAATTAAAAGAAAATAAGGATGATAAGAAAAATAGAAAAATAAGTCTTTTCAACGACTATGGAGATATTAATTAATTGCAAATTATAAAAGGCATTGCTTTGATTTCTTTTTGAAATATTTATGAAGGCATTTTAAATGATGCCATTTTATAAAAGAAATGTTTTATATCCAAATTAATATTTCAAGATTTAAGAAAAAGTATTTAATTCGAGTAAAAAATTTCTGTAATCGAATCATTTCAAAAATATTTTCGCCTACATTTACGATAATTACCTGAAAGTGAAATACTGTCTTAATAAGGATGATAAGAAAATAACAACAATGCTCCATCAAACTGAAATTGAAGAATTGTGCGAGACATCAGTTCTTGTAGGCCGTTAAATGTTAGACGTTTAGTCTTTTTAATTAAAGATAAATTGCTCAACATGATAAGGTTAGAACAATCACTTTTCTCGACTATTTAGATATGAATTAATCGCAAATTCTAAAATGCTTTGATTTGATTTGATTTTTAAAATTTTTATGAAGACATTTAAAAAGAAGTCATTTTATAAAAGAGATGCTTTATATCCAAATTAATATTTCAAGATTTAAGAAAAACTTATTTAATTCGAGTTCAAAATTTCTATAATCGAATCTTTTCAAAAATATTTTCGCTTTCATTTACAATAATAACCTAAAAGTGAAAAAAAAAAAAAATGATAAGGAAAATTAAAAAAAAAATGTTCCATCAATTTGAAATTGAAGAATTATGATTGGCAGCAGTTCTTGTTGACCTTTAAATGTTAAATTAATGTTAAAATGTTGGACTTCTAGTCTTTTTTAATTAAAGAGAAATTTTCTCAACATTATAAGGTTAGAACGAAAACTTTTCTTGAATCTTTAGCTGTGTGGGAAGTGCAAATTCTAAAAACTACGTCAAGATTTTGAGAAGGCGTTTTAATAGATGTCATTTTATAAAAGGAGTTGTTTACTCCCAATGATGTAATAATTGCAAAATTGAGTAACTCTTTTTTTTATTTTACTGCTATTAAAGAATTCTACCATAATTAGAACTTTGATATGGAGAATCATTTGCAATTGCTTTTCTCATTAAGATTTCTAAGTATTAAAGTTGTATTAATAAAGCAAGGTTCTTTCACTTATATTAAGAAATCATCAAAACTTTTTTTAAGATTTTAACTTTAAATTACAAATATAATTTTATACCGTAAAAATCATCAAGTTATTCTTTAGTAAGGTTGGGTCTTTTATTTGAAATTAATTTTAATTGTTATTAAATTTAAAATTTATTGAGAGTATTGAATTTAGAAAATTAATATATTTTAAACTATCTGTGGGAGGAATTTTAAACACTTATATTTTAATTGACATTTCCCTTCTATAATTGAAAAATAGATTAAATAATTGAAAAGCAATTATTACAAATACTTGCAATACTTGTTTGGTAATAATAAATGTTAAGATATATATGTTAACAATTTACTAAATTTATTTGCTCACTGCAAGTTTTACAAGAAAATATTTATATCTGATAATTAATGAAGATTAGCATTTTACCCTAACTAAATTAACTAATAACTAACAAACTCCGTAATAAATTAATAATAACTAACTAAGGCCGTCTGCCTATTAGCAGGTCTCGAAACAGGATTTCTTTTTACAGGATAGGTTGCCAGCCCTACGCCCAATCTCTACAGTCACATTAAACTGGGAACTACTGTCTAAAATGGATTCCGAACCACTATAAATATCCATGGCACCACCGGGATACGAACCCGAAGCCTGTGGCACCGAGTGCCAGAGAGCTAAATTAACTAATGCTCCTTATATATAGGATTAATATGTACTATCATGACATAACATTATTTTTTTTGCTTTAAAAACTATGTATTATTATTTTTCCTTTATTAATAATTGTTATGAAATTAGAAAATAACAATTGTTTTAATTATTAAACAAAACATTTGAAATATAGAGTAATTTCTTTTTTATAAATAATTACTGCATTACTTCAGACATTATTATTTATCTGAATAGAAACACAGCTAAATATAACGATCGGTAATATAACGGTATAGCGGTATAATAGAGTTTTTACATACCGTATTTTTTTCGTCCGAAATTTTTTTTTCCCTAGCGCGCATGCTCATAGGAAATTGCGCATGCGTATCTGTAATAATGTTTCCTATGAGCATGTGCGCTAGGGAGAAAAATATATCGGAGGAAAAAAAATACGGTATGCAAAAACTCTATAAATATAACGGTCGGTAATGAGAATATAACAGTTGATATAAAAGAAGAAGTCTAGCAAATATGATATTAAACATACAGTATGATAAACCCTCATAATTTTCTAAGTAATAATTTTAAATTTTGAATTTTGGGAGTTTTAATAAGAACTGAAATATTAAACAGAAATTATGCCCACCATCATATATTCTCTATAAAAACATATAACATGACTTACTAATTGATTAATATCAATAGAAGTTAAACAGTTCAGAGAAAAAGTTTTTAAATTAAAGTATCAATAAATAATTACATTTAATAAAGCATTGCTATAAAGTTTAGTTAACAGAAAATACGACATAAAAAAAAATGAAAATTCAATCAGAAAGCTAGATTGAGATAGTAAGTTCTCGGCTGAAATTATATTGATGAGAGAGATTCTGATGCTGACAAGTTGCATCAGAAACGCATCTTCGGTTGAAATTGGAAATGGAATGATATGTGACGTTATCGAATTAGGGCAAAAACGAACATTCGCCAAGCCCGCTGCCCGGGGCCTCGATACGCAACGCATATTTGTTCCTTCAGATTCAAGACATTTTTTCCGATTTTAGCTTTTCCTTCTTAAGATGAGACTTAGTTTAAGTACGTCATCGAATAATTTTTTTTACTTTTCTTTAGCAAAAAAAAAAATAAAATAACATAAATAAATAAATCTGTTTACTTTTTCTCGCAGACTCGCCTAAAGACTTTCAAAAATTTAAAACATTTCAGGTTAATTTGTTTGATTCAATTAATCAACAAGTTTTTATTTCATTCCAATTTTTCTATTATTTTATCTAACTTTTGTTGTACTATATCGGAGGATACAGTAAGACATATATCTTATCGAAGCATTACATTCTGCAATTTGATAAGCTAAATAAATATTAAAATTTTTTAAAATAATAATTTAATTTAATTTTAATTACAAAATATAATTACTTTCACATATTTTAATTAATTTCCTGTAAGAAAAAAAAAAAAAAATTCATTTCTTATCTGCAATGCACAATGCATTATATTTTTTTACAATATCCTGATCATTAAAAAGCCACCGGAATTAAACAAGTGTTAATTAAGCATGACATAAAGATAAATATAAAAATAATGAGGGAATCAACAGCTGTATTCATTTAGAGATTTTGCCAGCTCCCTTTTAAATTGAAAAGATCAGTTAAGTTAAACATAAAGGTTTTTCTTCTTAAGAAAGCGGTACGGTAAGACTTACCTACGGGTGCTCCATCACAACAGGAGCTGCGTCTCCTTCTGAACACATGGTTCTTGAGTTGGTCTAGATGTTGATGTCGATCAAGTGGGATAAGAAACATTTAATAAAATTCTTAGTTTTATCTCAACGAATTTTATATTAAGATAAAATTGAAAAATAGATAATAAATATTTTCAAATGTTTTCTGAAATTCCATTTAAAATATCATCAATATTTTTATTAGAGCGGATATTTTAATTTTTGAAAATTATATTTTCCGACATGATTAAAAATACACATTAAAGAATTAAAACATTTTTCCCCGAATAATAAGGAATTAAAAAAATCACATTAACAGCTGAAATTATCAGTTTGATGTTTTTCATAAAAATTTATGTATTTAAAAATTAATATATTGAATTAAATTAATTTGCTACAATTGAATGATTTTGATTTAAAGAAAAAATATTTTTTTGGGAGAGGGTTAAGCTATCGTTAAAAAAAAAAAGTTCAATTGTTAAAAGGTTTAAAAATGAATCAATTACGATAGATTTACCTCAAATTTATACTAACAAAAAATCTTTTATTAACTTTAATTTTGCTTTTCAGATGGCAACACAAAATTTTAATTAAAATAAATAATCCTTCATCAGTTTGAAAATATACTACGATTTATAGAATTTAAAACTTCAAGATTTTTTAACTATCTGTTTATTTCTCATTAAAAGAAGTAAGGACGTATTTTCGTTTAAAAATCTTCATTTTTAAAAAGCTTAAAAAATGGTTCATTTGTGGGAATAGATTTACCACAAATTTATTCTAACAAAGAATCTTTTATTAGCTTAATTTTGCTTTTGAGATGGCAACGCACATAATCTTAATTTAAATTAACAGTCCTTCATCAGTTTGAAAATATACTGTAAATTGCAATTTTTAAAATTAAAACTTCCAAGATTTTTTTAACTATCTATTTATGCAACTAATTCATCTTTAGAAGTTTCTTAAAAGTAAAAAATATTTGTCGTGTTGAGTAACTGTTGCAAGACTCAAAAAGACGTGAACGACAGCTTATTAAAGACAGTACACATACATACACTTGTAAGAACTTCCGCTACCCATCTGAATCAGTCTGACCTTTTTGTTCTTTCTTCCCCAACTTCCTTGCGTTTCGTTCCATCTTCGCAAACGTTCGACAAAAGCGAAAGAAGAATTTCTATCGTAAAGTATCGCATTCTTTTCCTCTCTTTTTCCTTCCAAAATATTTTGAAGCATTTGATATTTAAGTTATTTATTTGCTGCAATTGATGCAATTTTTATATCTTGGAAAAAGCTTTTTAAGTGGAATTAAGCCAACATGTTTGGAACATTAAACTTTAATCTCTTTTGATACTTAAAGAAAGAAAGATTTTAAAACAAGACTAAAACAGTTCAAAGAATTCTTATTCTGAAACGTATTTCGTATCGAGCGGAAAAAGAATCTCTTTCTATCGTTTTTTTTTCTGTTGCCACAAAATATTTTCAAACTGTTGAGATTTGAAATTTTATTTGTTGTTGTTAACGATGCCATTTATACTTGAAATTCTTTTTAGATGTAACTAAATATGCAAATGTTGAGAACACACTTTTGATAGGATTTGTATTAAGAAATAAAGCTTAGAAAAAAAGTAAATAATTCGAAAAATAAGTTAAATCTTAAATGTTGTTTACGTTAAAAGAAAAATATAATTTTTGTCACAAAATTCTGCTTTTTTTCTTGAAAATAACAAAAAGATTTTGTGATTTCAGTTTTATTTGCCTCTAGTCTGCAATTTGCATCTTAAAATGCTCTTTGAGTGCTATTAAATATACAAATGCTGTACATTGCTTTGACATTTGCATTTGATTATTTTTAGAAGATTTAAAAAGTGTTTCAATTTAAAAAATGTTTACATGTTTTTACACTGAGACTAAATATTTTAAAGAATTTAGATATACATGTTGTGCCAAAAAAAAAAATTAATTTTTATCGTAAAGAACTATCTTTGTTTTTTTTTTCAAAATATTTTGAAGTTTTAGTGATTTGAGTTTCTATTTATTAATTTGAATAAAGATTTAGTTTTTACATTTTTAGATACTTTCTAAGGGAAATTAAATCTGCATGTATATTGATAACATTCTTTAATCTCTTTTATTTGAAATTATATTATTAAAAACAGAAAATTTCAGACCAGATTAAATAATTCGGATTATTGAAATATCATTTCTACTGAAAGAAAAACAAAGTATTTCTGTCATAATGCCCCATGTGTTTTTCTTTTTCTAATGTAAATATTTTCGCATTTCTATTTCCTGTATTGTGAAACAATGTTCTAAGTATAATATTAATGTGGAATAAAATCGACAGCTATTCCCATTATGTTTTAATCTCCTTTGATTTAAAGAAAGTTATCAAAAAAGATTTTTAAAAAGAATTAAATGAGATTTTTAAAAAATTCAAGAATTAGTACATATCTTTTATTTTATTAAGCTTGTGCCAGATTTAAAATAAAATTTTATTTTCGAAATCGTTTGAATAGTAATTAAGATTTTATATGGAATAAAAAATTACAAACATGTTTTTTGCAATACAAGATGAAAACTTAATTACATTTTACACTCGGATCTTAATTAATACAAATTCTTTTAATTTAAATTTAATTAGAAGAAAAAGAAAGAAATTTTAAAGGAAATAAAAAAAAATTTTACAATTTCATTTGATACTGAATAGTTTGTGTCGTTGGTTTTGTTTAATCAGTTTCTTTCATATTCCAAGCGATTTTTTTTTATTTCTAGCGATAGCTGAATGGTTAATAAAATCTTATCAGTAAATAGAAAATTATGAAAGCTTTTTTTTTCATAGTATTAATTAACAACTTAATTAAATTGCTTTTTTATATTATATGGCAGTTACACTGAAATGAAGATGGTAAGAAATCTTTAATTAAATAAATATGATTAGACTAAAATTTGAAATGTTGTTCATAAAACGCAAAACATTTGAACCTTCAATTAAATTATTCAACAGTTATTAGAAAATTACTATACCCACTTAAGTAAAAGTATGCAATGCTTTGCTTAAAAGATATGATTTAATAACACAAATATGAAAAATAAGTAAAAATTAAATAATTAACATATTTAACATAATAAAATATTTAAAATAATTAATTAAAAAAAATACTATTGATTAATTATTTTCTTTTAAACTGTATTACCATAATATAAGGTAGAATATTCTCTAGAAGTATATTAATACTAATAAATAAAATTAATTTATGTATAAAGGGAGGGGGATAAAGGGATTTTTAAATTTTTATAAAAGGGATTTTTTTTTTTTTTTTTTTTTTTTTTTGAAAGTATAACTGAAACCTGAAAATATAGCCGGAAAATTTTAGCTGAAAGTATTGTATGAATCTTATATTTGTATTTTTATGACATTGTCATAAAAATATGCAATTTGTTTAACTAATAATGCAGCTATATAAAAAAACACGTTTCACAGTATGAACTAGAAATTTTTATCTAGAAACAAAAGTCTTTCATGATCTAATTAAAGATGATATTTTCTTGTATAAAATAAATCAGATTAAAATGAAAATCTCTAAATATGAGCGACTACTTACCATACAAAAAACATAAATACTCTTTTTTTTTTTAATAAAAACTTTTCGCAATTTTTATACTTTTAGATAATAAGATACGACAAAGGAAAGATTTAATGAAATTACTGCTTTGTTATGTACTGAAAAGGAACATAGAATATTAAAAAGAAATATGAATGCGAGGAATTTCTAATAGAAAAAAAAAACAAAGCAAAATATTTAAATGAGGAAAAGAATATCTTGAGTGGAATACAGTTGAATTCAAGATGTTATCGCGACATTTTAAGGTAACATTTATTCTTGCTCCTTATTTCCTATTCAATTAACATATCTTAAATAAAAATCTTAATAATTTCAACTTTTTTTTTAATGTTATTTTCTTAGTGTAAGTGCTTGAAATCTTTCGAAAGATCAAAAGGATTTGATAAGAAAAGTAATTTTTAATTAATATTATTTAACAGAAAAGAATTGAATAGATCTGAAACATATATTCAGCCCTTCCACAATTTACACAGATTCCACAATTCCAATGGATAATGATTATGAGTTTAATTCTTCATTATCAATTTGAAATTAAATTTTTTATCCATTGTGTTTTTCTTTTTGATTGTCTTTTTCCTGTTGTAGATTTTCTTAAAGTAGTTATAATTGAATGGGGAAAAGTTGATATCAGCCATTTTTACATTCGTTTTAATTTGCTTTTTATTAGTTATAACCAATTCATGACTAAAAAGGTTGTAATGTTTTGCAATTTCGTTTAAAGACTTTAAATAGATATTTATTAATACACATGGAAAAAATACTTTATCATCCGTCATGAATTTTTATTATTATCAGTGGTCCCAAGAATTTTATATTTGGGTAGCTATTATAAGGAAAAATATCTCCCCTCTCCCTAAACCAAACCCTTTTTTCTTATCTAACTAAAAACATCGCAACTCTGTTTAGCAGGGAATATACGGATTATTAGCAATACTATTATTAGCAGGGATTATTATTAGGAATTATTAGCAACATAGCAGGGATTATTTTATCTCAGTAATATATAAATAACAGGATTTTCTGAAATTCAAAATTAAAGTATTCAGAATATTAGACTACTCAAAGTAGTTTATATACATTTTTAATTTTTATCCTGCAATTAATTGTAAAACAAGTAATATAAAAAATTTGTAAAGTCAATTCCTACTTTTTTTTTTTCACTATATTACAAAAAAGTCCTATATAAATAATTTTTCATTCATTTTTTAAGTTTATCTGGGGCCATTTATTGGTAGATATATGCAACTTAAATCTAAAAAAACTAAAATTAATTAATTAAACTTGGTACTTACGTATTAACGGTACCTTGGCGACAGACTTGGCGGTTTTTAAGTGTCGCCAATCTTTATTATTTGGAATAAAAATATTTTGAAAGCGTTTTGATTTTAAATGAAGTGTGTTTCATATATTTTATTATTTGGAACAAAAATTTTAAGTGTAGATTGGCGCCAAAAATCTGTAGCTGCGGTTGGCGCGTGTGCTCTTTATTGGCGCAACTGTCGCCAAGGTACCGTTAATACGTAAGTACCTTAAATTTAATTACTGAATTAATATTTAAAAAAACTGTATTAACATCAAGTGTCGTCCACTACAATTTAAAAAAATGTATTTGAACTTGAGTGGATGAATAAAAAGTATTTTATGAACAATTGAAAATTTGAACAAGATATATATAGGGAGAGTGTGAGCTAATAGAAGGAATTGAATGAGTTCGCTGCAACAGTTTGATTTTTATGAAAAATTATTTGTAATTGTTTATAAATGATATGGGTGGTCTCTTTTATAAAATAATTTTTATTGTAAACGGAATAAACATAAGAAAGATTTAAGTTTATAAAATAAATTCTGTTGAAGATTTATTAGCAACTAAAACACAAATTATATGCCTACAAAGTACACTATTATGGACATTTTATGAATGAAATGAAAATTTTTATGCGCTTCCATTTAAAATTGATAATTCCTTTCCTTTTCCATTCTACTATTAGCTCACACTCTCCCTATATATATCTTGTTCAAATTTTCAACCGTTAATAAAATACTTTTTATACATTCACTCAAGTTCAAATACATTTTTTAAAACTTGTAGTGGATGACACTTGATGTTAAATCAGTTTTTCAAATATTAATTCATTAATTAAATTTAATTAATTAATTTTAGTTTTTTAGATTTGAGTTGCATATATCTAATAATAGATGGAACTAATAGGAAAATTTTAACTTTATTTGTAAAGGACTTTTCTGCAAAATAGTGAAAAAAAAAGTAGAATTCACTTTAAAGTTTTTTTTTTATATTATTTGTTCATTGAAAGACAAAAAAATATTAATTCTTTTCCTATTCGTGCTATAAAAATATTGGTCAAAGGAATTTCTATAGTTACATTTTTCATTAATTTTAATCTGTAAGAAGTCTAGTTTGAGAATTCCTGTATTATGAAATTAATGTTTGCAAAATTTTATATAATTTTAAAATTCTCGTTCTTTTAAAAAAAAATACGAATTCGAATCCAATACGAATAAAAACGAATTTGACGAATCCATCCATCTCTTCGAAAATCATAAATCGTTCTTCCAAAAGACGAGCGCAAAATCTACGAAATGTGATTGGCTTTTCGTAATCGTTTGGCAGTCTGCCAGAAATTTCGTACCATCGTCCTTTCGACTCGATCGCTACTTCACACCCGAACCAGAAGGGAGCGTTTCATCCTTCTTTCACCGCAGACGTTTTCCGATGGAGCGGGCTGCATTAAGAGGGTGATTCATTAATTTAAATCAAACGATAAAAAAATAAATATTTGGATTATTCCAGAATCTACAGCGTAGAAATTTTGATCCTGTATAATTTCGTCTTGGTGAGTGAAATAGATTTATGCGAACTTTTAGAATGTTCCTTTATTCTTTGTTTGATAAATAAAACAATATGTGTTCTGATTATTTGTTTTGAAACTATAAAAATTCTAGAACAAAAATATTTATTTGAGTTTCTATTATCGTTCGAATGCGGTTTTCAGTTGTTCTTTTTTTTTAAGAATAGTATAAACTAAAGTAAGAACTTTTGGTATTAGGTTTTGAGATTCTTAGCAAAATTCTTATACATAGTTTTTATAATTTTTTAACAATCTTTGTAGTAGTTAATTTTAAAATTAAAAATCTTTTCATTTTGTGTTTCTATATTTAATTTACTTAATTTTATTTTTTGTTTAAAAACTTAATTACAAATCTAAAATACTGGTTAATGATGAAATAAATACATTTAAATCCATAAATGTGAGATTCTTTTCTATGTTATCTTAGGAATATCACATATAAAATGATTTTACAGCCAAAGTGCTTATATAAAATATTCTTAAATAAATCTTCTCTTTAAAGCGAGGTTCTTACAAGTGGTTAATTGCAGTTCAAGTGTTTCGTTTTTTCGTTGTTAAAATATTTCTTTATAAACAACTCCTTTTTTCATTCTACTTTTGGGACTCAGCCGTTTTTCAAAAGTTTATTAAATATTTATAATTAATTTAGCTAAATAAAATTAAGTTAAATTTTACTAATAAATAAAACATTAAATTTAATAATGTGATATTCGATAAATATTTTATAAGCATGTGAATTTATTACTTTATATTTAAATTGTTACCCTATTTTTTTTTTTACACATATATTAAATAATTTCAAATATAGTAAATTGATAATATTCTAAAATATTACCATCATGTAATTAATTAAAAAATTATTGGACTTATTTGTTTGTGAAATCAATTTAGAAATTTAAATGTTACTATATTTTTTCTTGTAAATAGGTTTGTACATCATTTCAAATAAATTTAGTAGTATAGTGATTGCAAAATCTCATTTAAAAACAATTTTTTTAATCAGAATAAATCCTTTTATTCGGTTTTCTCTATCTAATATTGCAGAATTTGACAATTCGATGATGTTACGCCATATATTTTTATATTAAGTAATATATATTTATATATATTACGTCATATATATTTTTATATTAAGTAATATATATTTATATATATTACGTCAAAATGTCATTTACGTCAACATATTTAATTAGTCAAATCATTAAATTCGACAGTAAAAAATATGATATAAAATTTATTTTTTTAGGACTTAAAATATTTGAAAAAATTTAGTATAGTAAAAAAAAAGATTTCATATAAAAGCAAAGCAGAACGCCTTAGACAAGACAGAGATGCCTTAAATTGAAATTAAAATGATTTTGCATGATATTCTCTCTAAATAATAGCTGGAAAGATTCAAAGCATTTATTGAAAATATATTCCTGATATAAAAAAAAAAAGTTTACTTAAGTAGCAAGCTACTTTATTCTAGTAAGAAATGAAAAATACGAATAAGATATTAACTAATATCATAAAAAATTTTAAAATGAAAAAATTTAAAAATTACATGGTATATAAATATTTTTTGTCTATTTGTATTTAAATGATTAGAGAAATTTTTAATTAAAATTATATATTGAAAGATAGGTTTCATAGTACATTAATACAAGCTAACATTTGTTTCTTAAAAGGGGTTGAATTAATTAAGAAAAGGAAAATATGATAAAAAATTCATATATTTTGAAATACAAGTCGTATTTCTACGACGAAGCACTGTCGCCGTAATAAATCGATAAGTTTTTTTAATTCTTATTCTGCCAATTAAACCTATTTAAACAGTTTTACTTTTCATAAGTTATTCGTATAACAAATCCAATTAAATATACAATAAAATTCAGGAGAAAAATTTCGATTATTTTACAATAAATTGCTGCCGAATTAAATTTTTATCACAAGAATATAAATCAATCTTGATCCATATTTCAAATAATTGTTCTTTTATACGTTAAACAATTTGAGCCAAACATTTTACAGTAAATATTCTTAACGATTTTTTTCTTTTTCGTTTTTCTCTTAAAGTGCTTCTTTTTCCAGCAAATCTGATAGTTTATCTCTTTTTGTTATCTACTAATATCTGTATAGCTGCAATATTAATCTCTATAAATTTGTGAAATTTCAACAATTTTTTCATTAAATTGTTTCTCAATAAAAAATTTTAAAAAAATTGTAGGGATAATTTTTGAACATAGCACTTGCTAGTAGTCGTAAGTCGAGAAGTATTACAACACTATTATAGTCATTGTAATACTTCTACGAATCTTATTATACCTCTTTTCCCTCATAAAAATTCAATCACCAAAAGATTACTTTGAAAGTGAAATGTTATTTTGTCTTATTATTTTATTTTTTATGAATGACTTTCTCACATATAGTTTCAGTTTCTGTTGTACAACGTCTTACAATTAACTAATTCAAGAGCAACTACTTGTTTTTCTATTGGATTCTCCGACATTTTTTAATACTTCTACGAATACTTGTTATACTTCTTTTTTACCTCACAAAAATTCCATCACCAAAAAGATTACGTCGAAAGTGAAAATGTTTTGTTTTATTATTTTTATTTTTATGACTAGTGTACTTACATGTAATTTCAGTTTCGACTGCGCGACGTCTTACAATTAACTAATTCAAAGAGCAACTATTTGTTTTTTAATAGATTCACAGCCATTTTCAATTCTTACTATTAGCTTCACACTCTCCCTATATATATCTCGTTCAAATTTTCAATCGTTCTTAAAATACTTTTTATTCCTCCACTTAAGTTCAAATACATTTTTTTTTGACTTGTAGTGGATGACACTTGATGTTAATGCATTTCTTTCAAATATTAGTTCAATAATTAACTTTAGTTTTATATGGGAGGAAAAAAATTCTCTCATATAAGATATTTAACAGGATATAAATTTAGGGAATAAATACCGTCAGTGGCGAAGCGTGTAGATCGCTGGAAATAAATTTCTTTTTCAGATTCTTTTTTTTCATGGGGTTCTAGTCTGAGTCAAGGAGGGAACAAAATGGAAAATGAAACATGTGAATAAATTAGTGAGAGATATGGAAAGTGTGTATGTGAGAGAGAGAGAATTTTTTTCTAACTTAAAAACGAATGAAAATTATTTATAAAGGACTTTTCTGCAATATAGTGAAAAAAAAGTAGGAATTGACTTTTTTTTTTTTTTATATTACTTGTTTTTACATCTATTGGTTGCAACTAATAAGTGAAAAATTTAGTAAATAATACATCTAACTTACATATATCCTTTTAAAATTTTTAGAAATATTAAACAATTTTTTTTCTCTCCTCACCTCATCCCCAAACTTATGGCTATGTTAAAAAGATGAAGGTGGAGCATCGGTGAGCCTATTGTATACCACGAACAGTGCCCACCTATGGGTTTTGTAAGGATGATAGTGTTGTCCAAGAAAACTTAAGAAAGTAACTGCTTTTACATTTGCATCTCATATGGGAGAAAATCAGAAAAACTCCCTAGCGGACTGTTGCCCAATTGGCTAGCTCTCTTGCCTTTGGTACCATAGGCTTCCGGTTCAAATCCTAACGGTGTCATGGATGTTTATTAGTGGTTCGGAATCCACATTGAACTGTAGATCCCGGTGGTCTAATTAGCCTAAAATGTGCACAAAATGACCGTAGAGCGACAAACCCAACCAAAAACTCTCACCAGTGCGAGATACATTACACATATTGCTCTATCCGATAGCAGTGACTATAAAAATACTGCCAGAGGATTCAAAGTTCACAATCCTGCATGATAGTTGCGCATGTTGCCTTTGGACCACGGGACAAGTATATTAAACAACTTAAAAAGTATTTTCGTCTCTCCAAAAAATACAGCTAAAGAAAAGGCTGGATCTTCCCCCACTTTAAGCGGAAGAAAAGCTGCATCTGGCAAGTATTTCCAACAACCATTGTGTTTACCTTGTTTTAGAACTATAACCGGCCATAGCTATTTAAAGAACGTGGTATTACTGGTTTTCTTGTATGTATTTTTGTTCCACCTTCTACGACTGTGGAACATCATTCCACGGGCCTCTTTCGTTTAGATATTTATTGTACAACTGATAGTATTAAGATATTTTGGAGCAATTTTCCTTCTTTATATTGGAGAAAACTTCGTCAATTGTCGTTAAAATATTGTGTATAAAAAGTTTTTCTAATATGTTGACGGACTACCTTTAAAAATAAAATGTATAGTAAAAGAGAGAGAAATATTAATAGCTTATTACGTGTATCTTTAAGAAACTTTTCAAAATTATATTAAATAAATATATCCTATAAGGTAGAAACATAATACATAAATACCATATTAAGGTAGAAATATAATATATAAACACCAAATCCTGTAATATTAAATAAATTCCATATCCTGCAAGGTAGAACATAATATAAATACCACATCCTGTAATACTAAGGAAATATCATGTCCTGTGAGGTTGCAATATATAAATACCATATCCTGCAATATTAAATATATACCATATTCAGTAAGGTAGCAACATAATATATAAATACCATATCCTGTATATTAAATAAATACCATATTCTGCAATATTAAATATATACCATATTCAGTAAGGTAGCAACATAATATATAAATACCATATCCTGTATATTAAATAAATACCATATCCTGTAATATTAAATATATACCATATTCAGTAAGGTAGCAACATATATATAAATACCATATCCTGTATATTAAATAAATACCATATCCTGTATATTAAATAAATATATTCTGCAATATTAAATATATACCATATTCAGTAAGGTAGCAACATAATATATAAATACCATCCTGTATATTAAATAAATACCATATCCTGCAATATTAAATATATACCATATTCAGTAAGGTAGCAACATACATAATATATAAATACCATATCCTGTATATTAAATAAATACCATATTCTGCAATATTAAATATATACCATATTCAGTAAGGTAGCAACATAATATATAAATACCATATCCTGTATATTAAATAAATACCATATTCTGCAATATTAAATATATACCATATTCAGTAAGGTAGCAACATAATATATAAATACCATATCCTGTATATTAAATAAATACCATATTCTGCAATATTAAATATATACCATATTCAGTAAGGTAGCAACATAATATATAAATACCATATCCTGTATATTAAATAAATACCATATTCTGCAATATTAAATATATACATATTCAGTAAGGTAGCAACATAATATATAAATACCATATCCTGTATATTAAATAAATACCATATTCTGCAATATTAAATATATACCATATTCAGTAAGGTAGCAAACATAATATATTACCATATCCTGTATATTAAATAAATACCATATTCTGCAATATTAAATATATACCATATTCAGTAAGGTAGCAACATAATATATAAATACCATATCCTGTATATTAAATAAATACCATATCCTGTATATTAAATAAATACCATATCCTGTAAGGTAGCCAAATAATACTCTAGCTTTCATGGATTTCATATTTGAGGACAATTGGATTGGCTGAACGACGTAAGTCATCGAGAAAAATATTTTGAAAAAAAAAAAAATTAAGAAGTTTTATGTATTAGTTGATGTAAAAAAATTATTATTTTTTTTAAAGAAGTTAATTTTTTATTTAATCTATTAAAAGCTGCATTAATTTTTAATGTACATTATTATTATTATTAATTATACATTATAAGAAAATCGCTTTTCAAAAAATGCGAGAAAATCAACATTAAATAAATAGCACATCCTGTAAAGTCACAATATGCAATATTTCAGCTTTTTTGGGCTTCAAACGTGATGGAAATTTTATTACAGCGCATTAGTCATAAATTTTGAAGAAATTCTTTTATAGAACTCACTTGTGTTGTTTATAAAAGTGAAAAGAATGACAGAACGGATACATATAAAAAATAAAAAATATTTTGAAACTAAAATAAGAAAGAAATTTTATTTATAAGTTATAAAAATGCTATGTTTTTTTTTTTTCAAAAGAAGTGATTTTTGATAGTAATATAACATTTAAGTGATTCTAACAAAAACAATAACAGGTTTTATAAGTGCATTACTTAGACAATAGAGGTGAAAAACTTCTTTAGTTTTACGTTTAAGAAACTTTAAACCATATTTTTGAAAAAGAGAAAATATTTCTACAAAAAATGGTCTTCAAAATATCGTTTTCCCGAACTTAATTGTAAATCTTCATCACCAAAGTTTTCTGAATGTAAACTGCAATGTTAGGTGGTGCTGGAATTGGCAGCTGTGTGGAACGTATGTAGCTGATAGCTAAAGGGAAGTTAGGATATTTAATGGCATTTTGGTCTTGCTTGTTATTCCAGCAATTTTTGTAATGCAGAAATAACAGTCCGTGGAGTAGTTCTTTGATTCCCTCCATACCATTGGAATTGTAAATGTCACATGTCGCGAATTTTTATTAAGCCAACCGCTAAATAATGTCACGCAAGGCGCACAGTAAATATGAAAGGTCTAAGATTTGTCTTGATCTCTGATTTGAGATCCGAAATAAAGTTCACAAGCCTTTTTTTTTATCAAGCGAGTAATATTCCTCTTTTAGAACTTCAAAATTAGTTCAACATACACATATGTTTTCACAATTTCGTGGCATTTTAATGAATTTGTTCGTACAAAAGAACCCTTGAACGCAATGTAAACAAGAGTCGTTCACTATAAATTAATATAAACACCTTTCTAACTCGACACGCAGGTCTAAACTAAACGGAAGTGACTCACGTAAACGCCGATATTATGAAGTTATCCAGACTTGTTTTGACAGGTCTGGCTTGCGTTTGATATCTTTATTAGAATCTATATTATCAAAATTGGTTGGCGACCAACTTTTTTTCAATAACACCGCAAATAAATAGAATTAAAATAAAGCAAGACACTTTTTTTATCTGGAATATATATATGCGTGTGTCTGTACAATAAAAAAAAAAAAAAAATGAGTTCGGTGAGCAGTTTTTGTAGTTATATTCAGCTACAATACATCTTCATTGGCGTAGCATCCTGATGGCCAATTGGCTCCATGGTTTTTCCATGGTTCTAATTGACTATCAACTATGAGTCTAATATGACCATCTAATTGACCAGTTCTTATTGACGGTTTTTCCATGGCTCTAAGGTTTCCAATATTTTTATTAATGGTTCGAAAACTAATATTTATTTCATAAAAGCAAATTTATTATAAACATGATGTTATTTATTTACAAAAACAGGGAGTTTAGTTAATGCTTTAACAAACACTGAGGGTTGTTATGACCTGATGGCCAATTAGTTAGCGCTCTGGCGTTTGGTACCCCGGGCTTCAGGTTCGAAACCTGGAGGTAGCTTGGTAGTTTGTGAGGGGTTTGGAATCCAGTTTAAACTGTAAATCCCGCTCTAATTAGCCCACGTGTGCATAAAATGACCGTAGACCTACAAACCAACCAATCTTCATTGGCGCAACAGCCACATGCTTTCCGTTTTAAGGTTGTCAGCTCTACTCCCAGCAGCCATATTAGACGGGGACCTACGGTTTGATGTGCATTCCGAGTCCCTATAAATATCCATGACACCGTTGAGACTCGAACCCTGTGACACCGAGCGCCACAGTGCTAGTCACTCGGTCATTAGGCCACCTAGAGTTATGCATTTAACAAAGTTATTATCGATCAGTATTATAAAATTCTTTTTTTCTAATGTGTTAAAAAATTTTGCTTTTAATTTTTTATTGATCGTTTTTCCAACATTACAAATTTTCGACTCCCATCTTATCGCTGTGCGTTTAATATGACTAGGATTTGAATTGTGCATAACAGACCAGTCGAACAAAAATTTTATTGTTCAACCGCAGTCAATAACATCAGATAGCTGTCAAACAAAACTTGATTTTAAGTTGAGATATGTTGTTGTGTCTAATCCTCAGTGTCCTGCAGTGTGGATGGACATCCCATGAGTAGTCTACTCATGGATGGAGGTGAAGGGGCAACTTCTGTTGTGATTTAGCACATGTAGGTAGAAGTCTGATTTGGCCCCTTGTCCTTGGAAAAAGGAGAGCAGTGCCTTCTGGGAGGACCTTTAAGGGGAACTAACCCCCATTTGTGTATCGTGCGGGAGAAAACCCGGAAAACTTCCACCAAGTAGTCCCGACTAACGAGGCACGTAAAATTTTTTGAAAGATTGTCTACAACAAAGCCACCAGAGGATTGAACCTTAGCCCTAATGCTCACCAGCTGTGCGAGTTGCCATGAGTCGGACATTGAGATGTGCTCAGTTTAGATCGTGACTCTATATGTGAGCTTGTTGCATCAATGCTATTAATCTGATGGGAATTTTCCTGCTTTATTTACATATGAAAATACGTAATACATAAGTATTATTCATTAACTAATATCGTGTACATATTATATAAAACAATCAATATTGACGTGTGTATATTATGTGCAACACGAGTTTATCGATAAATAGGAATAAACTCGAATCAAATAAATATTTTAAAGGCAAACTATATTCTGATTCCACTTCAAAAATCTTTTGAATTTAGCAAATGCAACAAACTTTTTATCTTACCTCAGTACCTCAACCACTGAATGGCGCTTTGTCTATAGATTGCAATTTGAAGTGCCTCAAATATTTTATAAATTATCATTTAAATTCTATTCAATATATCCTTCCGAAATAGTCTTTAAAAAAGAACTGCGTTTTAAAATGCTGTTCGCTTCGAATGAGCTTGATTAAACTCCGATTTTCCTTCTCCCTTTTTCCCTTTTCAACTGCATGTTATCTGAATGATGATGGAAAACTGTCCAAATATAGATTTTTCATTCATCGCCATTTTTGAAAAGAAACTGGAGATAATGCAGCATTCAATTTATTCATTGAATGAATACCAGGAAATTGCGTGTTTTTTCTTGCGTTTTATTTCGTTAACAAACCAGGAAATAAAAAAGGACTTTAATAATATTTTGTTTAAAATAAAGAGAAAAGAGAATCGTGATTTATTAATTCCATGCATGTGTAAAAAAATTAATTAGAAATTTATTCTAATTTTATCATATTTTTTTCATCAAAAGAATTTACATCGGTAACAGTACGACTCGTGGCTCAATACAGAATGAATGTGAATTATGTGCATAGTTAAGCAATCAATAAAACTTCAAACCCGACTTGTGGCTTAGTGATAACATAGTCTGCTGGTGATTAATTAGGGCTGAAGTTAAATTAATGGCGACATTGTTGTAGACACTGTTTCAAAAATCGAGGAGGCTCAATGGCATTTGTGATGTTCAGCATCTTGCCTCGTGAGTCGGACTACCTGATGGGAGTTTTCCGGATTTTTCTCTCATACGATGCTCAAATGCAGGATTGTCCACTCCTCCCCTAAAAATCCTCCTGGAAGGCACTGCCCTCCTTCTTTAGCGTCACGGAACAGAAGTCAGACTTCTACCTACGGGTGCTCCATCACAACAGAAGCTGCCCTTTTTTCCCTCCTTCCATGAGACCCCATGGGTTCATGGACTTAATCAAGGTGTTGCTGTCGACCAAGTGATATAAGAAACAACAGCAACATAATGATAACCATATTTGTTTCAGAATATTCAGAATAAAACATTGTATATATGTTTTATATATTGTTGCAATTAAACTTTACCTAATCAAAAAGCTCTAGAGCTGGTCTAAATGAAATAAAATTTTACTAACTAATAGCGTAAGTAATATGCAAATAAATTTTGGAATAAAAGTAATTTAAAAATTTATAAATAATTTGCGCTGCAATGGATATTAAGTCAATTTTGCATATATTTTAAAAATACTTAAATAAATTAATGAGAATTTATTTCATTGTTTATTGAATCTAATGGCCGACAATTCGAAAAGCTGTGGGTAACAGATTTTACGATATAAAAATGTTTATATACCTAAAAACGATATATAAAATTTCAAATGATGAAATTTACATTAACAGAAAAAAGTAAAAAGTATTAAATAAGACATATGCAAAAGATATTTGTGAACTGTTTAAAGATATTTGTGTTTTTAATTTTTACTTTAAGAAAAGAATTGTATTATTTCTAATTTTGTTGAAATTAGAGATAAAATTTTATTTACTTTTATTTCAACTGTTAATATAAATTTATTATATTTTCTAAAAAATTATTCACATAAAGTTAGTAATGTGATGCAGACGAAAAATATTTCTTTCAAGAGTTATTTATAAATGAAAATCGATTAATCGATTTTTTTATGATAATTATTATTGCTTGCATTTAATATTTTCAAGATTTTAATGGATTCGAAAGAGTCATTTTATTTCGAAACCGTAATTAATGCAAATTACCATTTTTTTTCTTTTTTATTTATCATTAATCACTGAACTTTGAAATTCTCATTAGCGGCATCAGGTGAAGACCTTTACGAAATTATTGAGGTATGGTTTCTTTTTAACTCTGAAATGTGATGGGTGCTTTTCTGATTCCCTGCTTCCGTTCGATTTTTTTTTAATGGCGCCAAAAAATAAAATTAGTCATTAATGTAAGTATAGCAATTTATTTCGTGAAAGCAATTTTGTAGCTCTTAGTTTAAGTATCAAATTTCTAAAGTTAAATGAAATCTCTTGCATCAAGTATGGAATATTATTAGCAAAAAGAATTTCGCGTTTTCAAATACTATATTATCTGCATTTAAATCAAATGTTTCATACTTAAAAATTGTGATAATTCATTAAATCGATAAAGTATATAATTTGCATGAAGGTTTTTAAAAAGTAAATTACAGGTTCATTCAACTTTCTCGAATTTTGCTGTCCTTTATATTTAATGATAAGAATTAAGAATTTAAGAATAGAAATTAAGAATTTTGTTAAGAATTTCATTCTAATAATGTTGAAAGATAATAAATAATTTTATAAAAAATAAGTAAATAATGAAATAAATAAATAATAAAATAAATAAATAATTTTATTTTATGATAAAATTCTGGCATTTGAAGAGGCAACCAGAAAAAAAAATATGCCCAGAAAATTATTTTAATGGGGAGATTATAATTCAATATTTAAATTTAAATTTTTCATATCTTTACGTAACAATTTGACAAAGTGTATAGTTAAAAAAGTTTATAACAGTATAACGTAAAATTTAATATATAATATATTATAATAAATATAATATATATAAACATAATAAGATATGCATTAATTTAAATGCTACTCTATGACATTAATAATAATTTATTACAACTATATTAAAAGAATAAAAGAAGTTCATGTATTTTTATTTCATTTAGGTATATTAAATAATTTGTATAATGGTTATGGGAAATGTATGTATTTATTTAGAAATTCTCGTTATAAATATTTATAAATTAAAATATAGTCTTTAAATAAATTCAGGATTAGAATCAGTACTTTTATAAATGATATTCCAATGATACTAAATATTTATAAATTAAAATATAATCTTTAAATAAATACAGGATTAGGATCAATATTTTATAACTGATAATCTAAAGATCGTAAGTATTTATAAATTAATATATAATCTTTAAATAAATTCAGGATTAGAATAAATATTTTATAATTGATAATCTAAAGATCATAAATATTTATAAATTAATATATAATCTTTAAATAAATTCAGGATTAAAATCAGTTTTTTATTATTGACAATCTAAAGATCATAAATATTTATAAATTAATATATAATCTTTAAATAAATTCAGGATTAGGTTCAATACTTTATAATTGATAATCTAGAGATATCTTGTAGATGGCTTATTATTATTTTTTGGAACCTTTATAAGTATTTAGAATATGCATTAATAATTTATAAAACATTGTGAAGAACAATACATTATATTAAAAATATTTTTTATCTATTACATATTCACGATTAAAGAATTATATTTCATTTTTATCAAGAAAAAGTATGTTTGTTAAAATCCAAGGCATTATAAAAGAATAGATTTTTATATGCCATCTGTTTTAAAGTATTAATGTGTCACAATGTCAGATATTTTGACAAAAAAAAAAATATATTAAATTTAACCCAAACACTGAAAAATAAATGAATTTACAAAAACTAAAAAGAATTGACAGAAATGACGTTTTTATTTTTAAAAAAATTAAATAGCTTTTGCATTTTTATAATTAAAAATACACGTACATCCAAGGGCTGCAAGGTAGAATGGAAAATAAATAAATTGAAAACAATTTTTTATTGAAATTATAAATTTTTGTCATTTTGCATATTATTATCAAGGATCATAAATAATTTTTAATAATTTCTAATGCATTTTTTATGAAATGGATAATTTTATAATTTCTTCAGAAATAGAACCAAAGATTTAATAGATTATGTGTTAATCTATTAAAATTATCTCAATCAATTTTTTGAAATCCAACCAAAATTGTTCGACAGATGGGAATAAAGTTAACAGTTAACATAATTTTAACTGTGTAAGAGAATGTTTGCAAATTTAATGAATAGGAATGTATATATATATATATATATATATATATGTGTGTGTGTGTAGCATTGATTGTGAAACATCTTAAGGATTATGTATAACGAATGTCATTGTGATCTTCCTATATAATTTTATTGTGTTTTTTTAATTTTAATTCTAATTCTTTCAGTTATTTTTATTAACGTTCTTTATAATCAATTATGCACCCAGTTTGTTAAAGATTAAGCTATCTCTGCCTTCAAATCTTTTGGAAATTGAACAAATATATAAATCATAACTTTTTTTACCATCAATGCTGAAAGAAATTCACCTAAACAAATAATTATTTGTTTCTATTTTAATTAAACATATTTTGGCAATAAAACAATTATATCCAGAAAAATTAATTTAATGTAATAAAATTAATTTAATGTAGATAAAAAAAATTAAAAATATTACATAATTAAATTAATTGAATTGAGATAGATTATGTATATTAATTAATCATCTATAATTTAATTATACATATATATAATTAAATTAGTTTAATGTAGATACATTTTCTGAATAAAGCTGTTCTATTGCCAAAATATATTTAATTAATATAGGAACAAATAATTTTTTGTTTAGAAGAATTTCTTTCAGTTTTAATTGTAAAATAAATAATGTTTTTTTAATTTTTGAATAATATAACATGCATATGATATTTAAAGAAATGTCTGCTTGTAATGTGCATGATATTGAATTAAATAAACTTCAAAAATTCTAACCATTTATCAATATGAAACTTTTTCTTGCATTATTCAAAGCAAGTGCCCTACCTAAATCGATTATTTGTATTTTTAACTATTAACTAGAAATGGGCTACAAATAAGAAACTAAGATGATAATGCTTAAATGCCAATGATTTTTAAGGTAAAGACTCCATTTTCCTTAAAAATTAACACATAATTCGACCGCATAGACGCAATATTGGATTAACCTGCAAAATAGCTTTAAGAATTACCCTTTTTATGCAAATGAAATTTAAAACCATTCATATGTGGTTCCCTCAGTATGAACAATAGATTTTTTTTTATAATAGACGTATTTTTGCTAATTTTTTTTTATTTTTCAAATAAGCTTTGCTTTACTGCCTACTAACCAACTTTTATAGAAAAACAAAACTTCCCGAAGTAACTGCGAAAGAAATAAAAATGGAAGTGCCCCTAATACGAACTGTATCCTGGCGTCACTCCTGAAATTAGGAGCATATTTGTTCTCCGATAGTGGCAACATGCGCAGTTAGTAAGCATTAGTGTTGAGGTTCCTTCCGTTGGCGGCTTTGTTGTAAACACTGTTTCAAGAAACAAAGAGGCTCACCGGCGTTTGGGATGTTCATCATCTTGAGTCGGACTGCCTGGTGGGAATCTTCCGGGTTTTCTCCCATACGAAAATGCGGGGTAGTTCCCCTAAAACTACAAAAAAAGGCATTGCTAACAAACAACAAAACAAACTACAAAAGCTTTCGATTGCTAAATAAGATAGTTGAAGGGTTGTAGATTGTGTTCATCAGACAACCAAACATGTTTGTATTTTTAACTATTAGCTAGAAATAGGCTACAAATAAGAAACTGAGACGATAATGCTTAAATTCCAACGATTTTTAAGATAAGGATTCTATTTTCCTTAAAAATTAGC
This sequence comes from Caerostris extrusa, assembly GCA_021605095.1. Classification (NCBI taxonomy): domain Eukaryota; kingdom Metazoa; phylum Arthropoda; class Arachnida; order Araneae; family Araneidae; genus Caerostris; species Caerostris extrusa. Next base: position 47,874 of record BPLR01019877.1, read on the forward strand.
ACATACTATACTATAATCTATTAAATTTTGCTCCTTTTTTATTTTTGTAATAAGCTTAGCTTCACTGCCAATTATCCAACTTTTATAGAAAAACAAAACTCCCGAAGTAGCTGCGAAAGAAATAAAAATGGAAGTGCCCCTAATACGAACTGTATCCCGGCGTCACTCCTGAAATTAGGAGCATATTTGTTCTCCGATATTAGTTTACACAAGGGTCCGCTTCTTAACTCATCTTCTCATCCTGAGGGTGCAATCAGGACACGTGAGAGACACCTTCCGTCGCCAATATTGCGTCTTTGCGGTCCAATGAATTTCCCAAATCAAATATTCATTAGCGACTCGGCTGCATTCCAGAGCTGTGTTGTGCTTGGTTAAAAGAAAAGCCTTGTTGATTTGGTCTCTCTCTCCCTCGGAATTGAGTTCAAATATCTTTCATTACTTCGGACCCTATATATTGAGTGGCGCATTAGATTGAAATGCCCCTATATTTAAGGCTTAAGTTATCTCGGAGTAAATAAGTTCAAGTAGGATATGTGGAAAATATTTATTGAATTGATTAGATGTGTAGGAGTTAATTATGCTAAGTACTATTTCCAAAAGTTTTCAATTATAATTCTCTTCTTATATATCAAAATGTGTTTTTATTTTTTTAAAAGAAAGAATAATGATATTTTTGTTGACTAAAATCTGCTATGTTGTTGTTGTTCTAATGCAGCTGGCAATACAGAGACAGTCAGTTTTTGTGCCATAAGCAAGGGCTGCACCTCTGTTACTCATTTAGCACTACCAGGAGGAAGTCTAGCTTGAAGATATGCTGCGGATTCGAATAACACTACCCAGGGGCATGTGTAGTTGAAGATATGTTGCGCACTCGAGTAACACTACCCCTACAATGCTCTACGATCCTTTCAGGCCGGGACCTACGGTTTAAAGTGGATTTCTTTTCTTAAAGATCGATAGCTTTTATGTCAAACAATTTATGTAATATATAATTTAAAAACAAAATTAGAAATTAAAATGATAATAATGTGGCAAACATATAATGAAATTTGCTTTAAAAAAATGGAGAACCATTTATTTGGACAAGGAAAATACGAGAACGAATAAATTGTACATTTAAAGTTTTTAAAATAAAATAAATTTCTCGCTATTAGCTTGGAACATGAAAAAATACAAGTTTCATATTTTTTATACCTTTAACGCTACACCAGCATAAATAAATTTTTTCACGGTAATCAGCTCTATTGATTTTCTTCTTGTTTGCCAAATACGTTAACCTGATCAGTTGGATCGCCAGATCTATCCTCAGTAAAACATGTTTGGTGTCTGATGGCCACAACTTACAAATGTTCAAGTATGTAATTCAACAATCGAAAATAATTTGAGTAGAAATTTCGCAAAGAACATTCGCCAAATCTATGAATCATTGCCAAGCAAGAATACAGCTCACCTAAATTTTACTACGCATAATCAACATCTTATTAATTGGTTTGTTAATATAGTTGTGTCTTGTCAATAAAACGTCCAATTACTCTGAAATTTTAATAGCTTCTTTTCCTATTTTTATTTTTTTCTGTTTCTATTCCTATTTCTATTTTTCCTATTTTTAGTAGCTTCTTTTCCTATTTTTTTTTTTCTGTTTCTATTCCTATTTCTATTTTTCCTACATCTTTCCTATTCTTTTTCTATTTTTGTATTATATCTACTGGCTTTCTTCACTTTCTTTTAACTTCTAGATGAATTATTTTTCAATATTTAAGAAAGTAATTTTATAACCAAAATAATTAAATTTACTTATTTTTATTTATTTTTTTTTTTTTTTGCTTTAATCAATTAGTGTTGAGAAAAATATAATCACTTTTCTACACGTAATAATTTTTTTTTTATTTAATACTGTAACTGTAAAATAACGAATTTTAAATTTACTTACTATGTTAAATTTGACGCTTAAAATCAATATTGCGATATTTCTAATCAACATAAAACAGAGAAACATATTCTTTTTTTTTTTTTAAGTTTTGTAATCTAAAATGAAAACATAAAGAAATATTTGATGAACCATAAACTTTATTCATGAGCATAATTCAAATTGTTTGATTCAATTGAGTTTCAACTTGTTTCAGAATATATAATCTTAAAATGGAATGAAGGAATTTTCAAAAGGATTTTAAAGCTATTACAGCTGTGTTTTATTACTTTTATGGAATATATTCACAGCTGGTTATTATGAAAAAATTGATGAATTTGTCTTTTACGTCTTTTCCTAAAATTCTTACTTTAATATTTTGAATATATTGGTCAATAAATAATAATTCTCTTCAGTGATTTGTTAATAAATGCCTTATATTGTTTCAAATGTAAATAATAATTTAAACTGATATCAAAACTTATTACACTTTATAAATTTTATTTCTGTTAGAAATAAATAATATTTCTGTTAGAAATTAAATTATTTAATTTCACCATCAATCAATCCACAAATAAAAAAATAATTATTATTTCTTACTTTACTTATTTTTCTTTTTAATTTTTAAACTTCTAATTGAAAAATTAATTCTTTTGAAATGTATCTCTAAGCTGATAATGATGGCAATATAGAATTATTTAATGTAGATTAAAATTTTAAAACTTGTTAACTACTAGTTAAATATCATTTTTAAATTGGCAGTTGCTTTAAGTTAACAAGTATGCAGAAATAAAAACATTTGAAAAGAAAATCAAATTTTATCATAAATTCGAATTTTTTTTTTTTAATTTTTGTGTAAAAATTGTATTTATTTGGTGTTGATAATTTAATTTAAAAACATTCAGACTTAACAGTGATTTTTTATGAGTAATTTCTTCAATTCTAAAGTGCAGGTTGGGCAACCCGATTGTAATTGGGTATGGTTGGGTTGAGATACTTGAGGCACAGGTTGGAGAAATCGAAGCTTTATATACACACGTACAAACACCATATACATACAATTAGAGACATACAATATTTAACACATTTGAAGACAGATATTCATAGATTCGGGAAAGAATTAAATTGTCGAAATTAATTTTTAATTATTAATTTGAAATAAATGGACAGTTAAATTCAACTGTTCATCATTAATCAATCCATTAATAAAATTAATTAAATTTTTTTCTTTCTTTTCTTTTAGTGTCGGCTATGAAACACTACGATAGAAAAAAAGATCGATTTTTAATTGTTTCTCCACTTCTAAGCCGAAAACCCAAAATTCGGCTACGCGCAGGGTGCTTGAAATATGCTTCCTCTCCGGGTGTGAGTCTGTAGGCCAACTAATATGCAGGGTTGCGCTTAATATACTTCCTCTCGGAATGAGAGACAACAAACTAAATATTTCTCAGTGGGAGATCAGGTTGTGCTATACTTCTTCTCGGGTGAGTTTCGAGGTCGACTGACAATTTCTCCTGATCGTCTCTTGCCAATGGGTAGGAGGAAACATGGTTACACAATCAGGTTGTTTTTATTAAGACTATACATAATCGTAGAACTATTATGCATTGAACAACAAAATAAATATTCTTTATTTATTTGAACTTAATTGAATCTATTTATTTAAATTCATTTTAAGCTTTCAAAAATAATATACAAATTATGTTATATATGTATAATTAATTTGCTAATTATTTTAAAAATTTACAAAATTAATATTGATTACAAATTTGCGAATTAATTTAACAATTGTCGAAATTAATTTTTAATTATTAATTTGAAATAAATGGACAGTTAAATTCAACTGTTCATCATTAATCAATCCATTAATAAAAAATTAATTATTTTTTTCTTTCTTTTCTTTTAAGTGTTATGAAACACTACGATAGAAAAAAAGATCGATTTTTAATTGTTTCACATGTTATTATTACTTATCTGGCGTATTATATAATTTTATTAAAAACACTTTCCTTCCTGAATTTCTTGTTTAAACTTTCCTTTCTGAAAATAATACTTTTTATCTTTTTTATAGAGTCGTTAAATCTTTATTCAGAATTTACCACGCTTATTTTCGAAGAAATGTTAGAACATTTTTTTTTTTTTTAATTTTGATTTTTCAGGTTACTCTTTTAAGAGAAAAGATCTATTTTATGACTCATTTTGTACTTCTGCCAAAACGCAGGTGTAAAAATGCAGAACAGAAACAGGAGGAAAAATAATATTTTATTTTTATTCGTAAATGTTATACTTCGAATTGAATATTTTAAATTATTTTTTCTACCTTTCCTTTCTTTTTTCCCCTTGGAATTTCTCCGGGGGAAAAAAAGGAAAAATGAAGATTTCTATTATAAAAATTATATGCAGAACAATTCTTTCAAAATAAATGGATATTTTTTTTTGGTTTTATTTGTAAATATTTGTATTCGAAATAGTTTTGTTAATAAACAAATATTTATTAAATCCATACTTACTTTTTGTTTTAAATGAGAAGGAATATAGTATATAATTAAAAAAATTTAAATAATAAACTTTTCTGGCAAGAATTCAACTACTGTTACATAATTTTTATAATCTGGTGATTTTAGATATAAATATTTAACTAGTATTTTTATTTGCTAAAATATTTCTCTTGATTTATATGTTTAATTATAATTTATCGAAAATGAATTTTTTTTTTAAATTCTCGGATCTGTAAAGTTATCATTCGGCTGATACTTACAGATTTTATATAATTCTTATACCAAAAATTTAAACTTAAGTATATTTACTAAGAAATTTTATAAAAATTTTTGAAAAATTACTATAAACAAAAATGGCAAATGCATTAAAATTATTTATTAATCTGTATTTTATTCTAAAATTAAAATATATTCATTTTACAACTCATAATAAGTGCTTCTTACAAAAAAAGAAAAAAACTAAAAAATAAAATAATATTTAAAATCTATTTGGAATTCTCTAAATATTTAGAACAGAAAAAAAGTCAAACTCAAGAAATTTGATTTTGTAACCATGCTTCCTCCTACGCACCGGCAAGAGCGCCCTCTGTGGTGCAGAAGAAATGGTCAGTGGTTTACAGTTCACCCGGCGAGCGGCCTGATGGGCAATTCTGTTCTGGTCGTTCAGGAGAATAATGGTCGATGTTTGTTAGTGGCTTGAACTCTAAACAATTTGTCCCGGTCTAATTAGGCCGAATGCAAACACTTGGACAGCTTGATCTTGAGGCCTTAAGGCAAGTTCTGCACAGTCTCACTTTGCATTAAACAGGGGGCGCGGTTCTTGAAATAATGGCGCAACGTGGCATAAATGTTTGTTAAGTGGCTCGGCAAGGCATATTAAACAATTGGTCCCTCGGCCATTCAGGCCTAATTAGCCTAAAGTGTGCAAAAAATGACCGTAGATATATAAACCAAACTCACTCTGAAAGAAAGTATATTTCGCACATCCTGCGTGTAGTAGAGGTTCGGTTTTCAGCTTAGAAGGGTTGTCCTTCAAGAATCTATAATAGACTATTTTTAAACGTGTTAAATATTGTCTGTCGTTAATTGTTTGCGTGTGTGTCAATAAAGCTGTGATTTCTCCAACCTGTGCCTCAGATATCTCCATCGAACCACACCCAGTTACAATCTGGTTGCTCAATCTGAACACTAAAATTTGTATTTTTTATGAAAAATCTTTTTATGTGTTTTTTTATGTTTTGATAAAATATTATCAAGGTGTTAAAATAGTAATTAGAAATTCTTAAATTAATACAGTATTTTCCATTGTTCGTATTTTATTTTATACGCATTTAAGTACTACAATTTTGTTGGAAATTTAAAAATTGCAATAATTTAGTTCAATATTAGTTTGTAATTTTTGAATTTTTATCTTTTTTTTTTTTTTTATGGATGTAACTGTAGGAATCACATATGGAAGTTGTTAGATATACTATTGTTTTTATTTTTAGTTTGGTCAGGAGGTATGGTTTTAACATTGGAAGTTTTTGTAAAGGTGGGCCAACGTTATTAGGTGGTTAGCTTCCTTTCATACATGTCAAGAAATATTGTAGAAATACTTGTAAGCTCCCATGAAAATAAACTTTCATACCACATAATCATTTTTATGACTTTTATATTTGTGTGTCTGTTTGTTTTAGACAGTAAAAAATAATTTATTCTTAATTTTTATTTTCATTTGACCTCAATTTTTTTATGTAAATGAACTTGAATTTAGAAATTCATTTGAATTTTTAGTTACTCATAATGGCATTGAAAGTGAATTCATTATATGAAAATAAATTTATGATGCTTTAAATATTCAGAATAAATCAACTGCTAACTTTTGTTCGAACATTTGGAATTTCCTAATTGCTACGAAAATTAATTCAGTCATCTTAATAGGTTTTTTTTTTCTAGTGGTAACTAAAAATAAACTTTTATAACTGTTTTGAGTGTATAAAAAGTGATAAAAATATGGGAATCTGCCTTTAATTATAAGCGGAGTTTCTGTTTTTTGTCTTTAATAATAGTTTTTAATGAACATTAAAAACACATGTGTATAAACAAACGCATATAATACTGAGGGTAACGGAATTACCATAGCAATTTTGATATTTAATAAAATCTGAAGTTAAATTAACTGATAGCAAAATTATAAATTTTTTTTCTAATGCAGCTGGCCTGATGGCGTGAATGGATGCCTTAAGGCGTTCGCTGCCACAGATATCGGGTTCACTTTGCATTACCCATGGGTGTTGTAGTGGTTGGGAAGAGAAGCCAAGGACGCAGAGTCCAATATCGCAAGCGCTGCGGGGGCGTTGTTACTCCGCGTCCGTGGCTTACCATCAAGTTGCCATCGCCCCCATGGTAATGCAAAGTGAGTCGAACATCGGTGAAACCTGTTATAGAGCATCCAAAGACGTCCATGTCTGTTTGCCAGCTGATAGAAAAATTATAAAAAATTTGTACGAAAGGGGCCTGATGGCGGAATGTCTGATGCGGTGTGACAGTTTTCGGAGTCGAGTTGGTCCGGTGTTGGTCCGAGTCCGTGTTGATATGGATGTTTGTAGTGGTTTGGAATCCACTTTTAAGCCTTAGGTCTCGGTCTAATAGGACTGTTGGGAGTAGGGCGACAACCCTACTCGGTAAAAAAGAAAACATCTCATGTTTCAGAATCTGCCAGTAGGGTTTGATTTTGGTTTGTCACTCTGTCTCTGTTTGGTCTGTCAAAAATATTATGGTCATTTTTTTTGCATACTTTAGGCTAATTAGACCGGGACCTATAGTTTAACGTGGATTCCGAATCACTAACAAAGATTCCATGCCTGAAGCGCCAAAGTTCTAGCTAATTATTCATCAACCCGCCTGCCAGTAGGGAGACGGCCTTGGTACAACACGGGGCTGTTGCGTCGCTGAAGAAGATTTGTAGAAAAAAAATTTTTTAAAGATTTTATTCATAAATTAAAATTTAATCTTATTTATTCACCTATAAGTGTTTGATTTACACTTTTTAAAGCATCGAATGAAAATCAATTCTATTTATGAATTAGGCACGCCTTGTCATCATACATTTGATTTTTGCGAGACAAAAACGATGAAATAATGACGACAAATACGGAACAGATTACACAGACAAAAGCTGCCAACAAAAGTTTCAAAACCAAAGCTAAAAATTTAGCCCAAATGTCCCAAATTTTGAAACAAAAACAATTTGAGATTTAAGGACAGAAATATCCTCAGCCCCAGGGTGTACCAAGGCCTTCTGCCTATTCCGAAACAGGAGATGTTTTCTTTTTATGGGGTAGGGCTGTCAACCATACGCTCTACAGTCATATTACAACGGGAGCTACAATTAAAAGCGGATTCCGAATCGCTACAAACATCCATTGCACCACCGGTACTTGAACCCGGAAACCTGTGGAACAGAGCGTTAATCACTCAGCCATCAGACCTCTAAAATTTAATCAGTTACCGGAAATGTTTGAAGATTTTATTCTGTGAAAATGCTGTCAAAGTTTCTCTGAAGAAAGATGATGAGGATGAATTCTTGAGATAGTCAAACATTATTTTTAATTCGTAGGAGCATGAGCGGAAAGAATCAAACTATCGGTTATATATTTCGCACTTAATTAATGGCGGCCATTTTGAAAATCTTTAGTTTCTAATTTTTTATTTGTTAATGAAATTTAATTTAATTGCATATAAAACAAGTAAGTAAAAAAAAATTTAAAGTCCATTCCCACTTTTGTTTCACTATATTGCAGAAAGTCCTTTATAAATAATTTTTAATTCATTTTTTAAGTTTATCTGGCGCCCTCTATTGGTAGATACATGCAACTTAAATCTTAAAAAAAAACTAAAATTAATTAATTACATTTAATGAATGAATTAATGTTTGAAAAAACTGTATTAACATCCAGTGTCATCCACTAGAAGTTCAAAAAAATATATTTGAACTAGAGTGGATGAATACAAAGTATTTTATTAACGATTGAAAATTTGAACAAGATATATATAGGAGAGTGTGAGCTAATAGAAGGAATTGAATAAACACTTTTGTTTTGTATTGCTGTCAGATATACATAACGTTTACAATTTATTTATTTCACATTTTATTGTTAAAGACGAAAAGATAAATCTTAAACATCCTGTTTTACCCAACTGAGTTTGTGGAATTCTTCAATACAAGTATTTTTCATCTTTCATTGCAAATATTGTTCTTTCATTGAATTGACTTGCTGTAAATGTTTTGTTCATCGCTTCACATTCATTTTTTATAATGAAGTCATTTGTTGTTTTTGTCCTTGAATTCTCACCTTGAAAAAATGTTAGATGTTCAATAGCTTTAAAAGAAAAAAAGGGTTTTTTTTTTCACAAACATTGTGATTATTTAACAAAATGTATAATAAACAACCTTGTAATACAATAATTGAACCTTTATATTTTAATTTAATTAAATTGCTTAATTATTTGAGTAATCTTCAAGTTATTAGTGACCTTCAAATAAGAAAAGTAAAAAGGAATTTAAGTAATAATGTGTATAAATTGTGCATATATTACTTTCTTTTAAGTTATCAAATGTTTTGTGACACTTTTTTTTAATAAGGCGTCTTGAATAAAATGACGAAAATTGTGTGAGTTGTATTTTTAAATATATATTCAAGTTCAGAATTATTTTTATTTTAAGAAATTTGAGCATAAATAAAGAAAATAATTTAAAAATTAAAAAATTTATAAAGAAAAATAATTATCTTAAGTTTCTTACAATTATTATCATTATTAAACAGTGTACAAAAATTATAACATTTTTTTTAAATCCTCATATGGTCTAATTTAATTTATTTTCAAATTTAATTACAAAAATCCTTAAAACTGTACTTAAATTTATTAATAGTTGATTCAATGTACTGCGATTATTTTATACGATGGCTAAAAATCAAATAATAGCAGAAAATTTTGGAAAATAAAATATATTGAAACCACTGATATAAATAGGGTAAATAAATAAATATTTCATATTTTTTACCTAATCTTTGTATTTTAAAATCTTTAAATTCTTTTCTTACGTTTACATTACGTGCTCTTATTATCTGAAGAGAATAGCTATCTGGCAGGTTTTGTCATTCTTTCCTCACAACAAAAGCACCAAAACAAACACAGCTACCTCGCAGTTGTTTCCTACCGATACAATGCGTTTATATCTTGAAGCAATTCAAACATTTCTTTCTCAAGTTGCTTTCCCATAGCGTGATTCATCGTCCAAAACTCTTCTCCCAAATATCATCACTTTCCTTCTTTTTAAAGGCTGACAAAAAAAAAGGCTCTATTGAGATCTGTTCTTGAAAGCTGTCAGATTTTTCGTTCTTTCTTTTTATCCCTGTATATTTTCTGTTAAAAAAAAAAAAACGACGAATAAAAAGAATGCTAAAAATGTTTTCCAGTAGCCACTCGATTGTTGAATTATTTGATGTTTTTCTAATTCTATCAACTCTAAAGAAATTTCATTTGGACAAAACAAATTTTTCTAATTTCGGTATAATATAAATAAATTAATAAATAATAAACTAACTACATAAATAAATAACTAATAAATTACATGCTTAATTTTTATTCATTTATTTTTTACAATTACACTAATAATTTGATTCGAAATTTTAATCAATGCAAAATAATTCACGTCACATGAACTTCTTCAAATTAAAAGAATTATATATTCTTTACACCAAAAGATTTTTAAAAGAAATATTTCTTTGCATATGAATTAAATAGTTGTATATATATATAATTGTACTTATTTATTTTTTGTTTATTGTTTTATTTTACTGTATATATATATATATATATACAATAGAACTTCAAGTAAAACAAGTTCAACTGTAAGTAGAACTTCAAGGAAACGCAAATAATTGAGTTATGGAGGATTTCGACTTGCGCGGATTTTATAACGAAATATTTGACTTGTAGAGGTCTAGATTACTTCTAACTTATTTTGAGTTAGATTGATTTTTTTTAAAAATAAATATTAATATCGCCCGTAACAAAATATAAGCATTACATAAATTCAGTACACTAAAGCAATTGGAAAAAAATAATGAATATAAAGTATTTGTAATCGTGCTTTCTCCTACGCACTGGCAATGACGCCCCTGTGTCGTTCAGAAGAAATAGTCAGTTGTCATCGAGACTCTCACCCGAAAAGAAGTACAGCGCTGTAATCCTGCTGAGAAACGTTTAGTTTATAGTCTCTCATCCCGAGAGGAATTATATTTAGGGCATCCCGGCGTATTAGTTGGTCTACAGACTCTTCCCCCAAGAGGAAGTATATTTGCGCATCCTGCGCGTAGCCGAATTTCGGGTTTTCAGCTTAGAAGTGGAATCCTTCTACGAATCTATAATTATATGTCTTTAAATGCGTTAATTATTGTTTGTGTGTGGTGTTTGTGCGTGTGTAAATAAAGCCGTGAATTCTCTAATTTGTGCCACAAAATCTCAACCCAGCCACATCCAGCTACAACCTGGTTTCCCGTACCCACACCAGTACAAATAAAAAAAAGACACACATACATTTATAAAATAATTTATCTGTCGGTTTTTATGTATTAATTTTGGAAATGCAGAAATTGAATTATTTGTATCTCAAAACTTTTTTTCTTAAAAGTTATATTTATTTTGAAAAATGTATTTTTAAATAGCTACGCAGAAGACATTGTGTCCCATGCAAAAATTCATTTCCAAAGAATATTTTGATTTAATTTAACTATTTTTTCAAATAACGAAAAATGAGCTTTACATTTTAATAAAAATTTACAATTGGAAATATAGAGTTTTCATCTATCCATCTATCTCTATAAAGGTTTTTCAATTTCTTAACTCATTTTGTATGTTGTTTTTCTTTTTTGGTTTCAGTAAAAATTTCAGTCAGATAAATTTTTGTTTTGCTGTATTCTGTTGTGTATGCTGGGTGATTGGTGTGTTTTTGAGAAAATCTCTCATGCGAAAATTGAATAAAATGAAATGAATTATTACTTCAATATTTTTATTTTAAACATAAAACATTGTGCATTATTTATGTCTAGGTCCAGAGTCGAGTTTTCATTAGCCTTTAAAATTGTATTTCAATAATAAAATCATTATATTTTATAAATATGTTCAATTTAGAAAAATATTCTATTCGTGCTATTATTTCCAGAATCCGAATATTCAAAAACTATTTCACATTCTATATATATATATATATATATATATATATATATATATATATATATATGCTTTAAATTTTGATTTTCAGAATATCATTATCTTGAAATCTATAACTGTTAAGCTTTCTATTAACGAATATAAAATATTAGCAAGTTGTTGCAGAAAGTTTGTCTATTTATTAATATTAGTTAAAATTAGCTGAAGTTGAATTTTGTTGTTATTTAATTCTCCTGTTATTTCTGAATTATTGTTTGTGCGTTTATTATTTATTTATTTATGTGAGCAATATTTAATTTGCATTTTATACCCATTATTAATTACAATTAAATCAGCAATTATTATTTTTATTTGCAATCTTTATTCAACAATTTTTATTTGCAGTATTTTTGTAGATAATTTTGATTTTAAGTTGAATTTTATGGTTATTTAATTTTCTTGTTATTTCTGAATTACTGTTTGACTGAAGATTTATTTCTTTATGTGAGCAATATTTAAGTTGCACTTTATACAGCAATTATTACATTTAATCAGCAATTATTACTTTTATTTGCAATCTTTATTCAGCAATTTTTATTTGCGATATTTTGTGTGGATAATTTTGTAAAATAAGTTAATATTCCATATTATACTTTTTTTTCTGTTTAAAAACAAATACGTCGAATATAAACTACACACTTTTCTTGAAAAATAGTTATTTTAACTACAATTATTTAAGTACATTTGATTATTACTTCCTCGCTTAGTTAGACAAAAATATTTTCATATAAATTACGATTATTTAAATTGTTTTTAATTTCTGAAACATCATCATCAAACATTTTTAATATTCGGTAAACTTTATGTGCTGAACATTGAGTTTCCTTCAAAATTAACAAACATAGAAGAACTTTTAACGCGAAGGATTTTTAATTTCTTACGGCTTGAATTTAACGCTTTAAATTCTTCAGTTTTAAGTGTTAAAACAGGGCCTCAATGGCCGAGTGTCTAGTGAACCCGACAAGTGTGACTCTCGGTGACACACTTGTCGGGTTCAAGTCCCGGCGGTGCCGTGGATGTTTGTATTGGTTTGGAATCCACTTTAAGCCCATAGGTCCCGGTCTCATTTTGATCGTAGAGCGTCACGGAGCTAAGTCAGACTTCTACCTACCTAATTCTACTACCTCCGTCACAACAGAAGCTGGCCCTTTCTTTTCCCCCTTCAACCATGAGTCTATACTTGTTCGTGGGCTTGGTCTAGATGTATATCAAGTGGGATAAGAAATAATAACAACTCAACAAGTTTAAAATAAGGTCCTAAACTTTCTCAATATTTTTGAGTACGTTACATCATAAATTTCCATTGAAAAAATGGTTTAGAGATACTTTTTAACCATTTACAGTACACTTAACCAGTTCTTTCTAAACTTCCTCATATAGAATAATGGCATTTTTAACAGACTTTTAACTTTTCCAGCATCATTTGCTTAACGAACTTTGACGCTCCTTCAAAAAATTTACAAACTTCGAAGAACATTTAACGAGAAAGATTTTTAATTTATTACTGTTTCAATATAATCTAATTAATTTCTTTAAATTCTTCAGTTTTAAGTTTAAAATAAAGTCTCAATATTTTTAGAATACATTACATCAGATTTAAACTATAAAAAATTCAGTTGAAAAATGATTTCGAGACACTTTAACAATGTTACAGTACATTTAACCAGTTTATTTTTTAAACTTGTATTTCTCATATAGAATAATGACATTTTAACAGACCTATTAACTTTACCAGCATCATTTGCTTAACGAACGTTGACGTTCCTTCAAAAATTAAATAACTTTGAAGAACTTTTAACTAGAAGGATTTTTAATTTTTTACTGTTTCAATTTAAGGCTTTTTAAACTCTTCGGTTTTAAGTTTAAAATAAGGTCTTAAACTTTTCTCAATATTTTTGAGTACATTACATCTTAAATTTCCATTGAAAAAAATGGTTTTAGAGATATATTAACCATGTTAAAGTACACTTAACTAGTTCTTTCTAAACTTGTATTCCTCATATAGAATAATGGCATTTTAACAGACTATTAACTTTTCCAACATCATTTGCTTAACAAACGTTGACGTTCCTTCAAAATTAATAAACTTTAGAAGAACTTTTTAAGGAGAAGGATTATTAAATTCTTACGGTTTCAATTTAACGCTTTAAATTTTTCAGTTTTAAGATTAAAATAAGGTCTTATACTTTTCTCGATATTTTAAAAAGTACGTTACATCATAAATTACTATTGAAAAAAATGCTTTAGAGACACTTTAACCATGTTACACTATACTTCACCAGTTCTTTCTAAATTTTCTCATATTGAATAATGGCATTTTAACATACTATTAACTTTTCCAGCATCATTTGCTTAACGTTGAACGGTGACGTTCCTTCAAAAATCATCAAATTTCGAAAACTTTTTAACGAGAAGGATTTTTAATTTTTACTGCTTCAATTTCCTTAAATTTTTCAATCTTAAGTTTAAAATAATGTCTTAAGCGTTTCTCAATATTTTAGAGTGCATTATAACAGATTTAAACTACAAACTTCTATTGAGAAAATGGTTTAGAGATACTTTAACCATGTTACAGTACACTTAACCAGTTCTTTCTAAACGTATATTCCTCATACAGAATAATGACATTTTAACAGACTTTTTAACTTTTCCAGCATCATTTGCTTAACGAACGTAATAGGTTTGATGAACTTTTAACTGCGTGTAGTATGTTTCTCCGAACTTTGACCTTCCTTCGAATAATTACCAGAGGCACGCGAGAGGAAATTATTTCGATACGCTTGCGCGTTTTTGTTTCCGTTTTGATTTCTAGGGCGTTTCGCGGGCTTCCGTAAAACGTTTCCTGAAATAGTTTCCGTAATGTTAAAATCTCGTGCAGAAAGGGAAAACCTGGCTCCGTGCCGGCCTTTTCACCGAGTGGGTGGGAAGATTGTCTTTCGCACGTATTGTTGTCGGATAAACATGCGAACTGATTGGAAATGTTAACGGCCGTGAATTCAACAAATTGGTCTTAAAGATGCATAGCTATTCAGTCCTTTCAATTTTCATCTATGTATACAACGTTGATATTGCCGTTATTTGTGAGTGCAAAGCAGTAGATATTATATTGGTATATGAAGACATGCAAATGAATGAAACCTTACATGTGAGATTGGATCTTTTAAGTGAAATCGTATTGGTTGAAATAAAATAAACGGTAGTGATATGACGTATAGGGCCTGAGGGTCGAGTGACAGGCGCTTAGTGCTACAAATTTCGGGTTCGAGTCCCGCGGCGCCACGGATGCTTGTCGTGATTCGGAATCAATTTAAACCGTATGTCCTGGTCAAACATGACTGTCCAGCATAGGGCTTACAGTTTTACCCCGTAAAAGATAACATCTCCTATTTCGAAATCTGCCAGTGATGATGAATAAAGAGGTATGGGGTCTGATGGAAGAGTGACTAGCGCTCTGGCGCTCGGGCACAGGTTCGGGTTCAAGTCTCGGTGGTACCATGAATGTATGTAGTGATTCGAATCCATTTTAAACCGTAGGTCCCAGTCTAACATGATTGTCGAACGTAGGGCTACAAGCCTACCCCCGTAAATAGAAAACATCTTCTTCGGAATCTGCCAGTAGGCGAATGACCATGGTCCACCATGGGGCGGTTGCAGCATTGAAGAAGAACATGCGGTGTATCTTAATCGAATATTATTGAAATTTATACTAATTTCATAAAATATTTCTGAAACTAATAATTAATTTCGACATTTTTCTAAGAATATTATTTAAAAGCAACGTTTTTCAGACTTGGAACAGTTGGCAAGTTCTTGACGATATTTTGGTTTTGTTATAGAAAGATGTGTTCAGAAAAAAATGTAAACATGAGTTAAAAAAAAATAGATCGTTATTTCTAAATTTTAGATTTACAGATTCTTGAAAGTAATAACCAAAAGCAAATAACAATAAATAGTCATTAACATTTATGTAAATATTTTTTTTTTTAATCTCATATTCCTTTTACGTCAGAAAATTGAATTTTTATATCTAGTACAGCGTTAAATCGGCTTCTGTATTTTGATTTTGGTGCTGTATAATATGAAAAATCATGCTTCTCACAAATAAGTTATTTTAACATAACTCAAATTGCTCATTTTGATGAGATAATATTTCATTCTGTTAAACACACCCGATACTTATTTCATAGAAGCACTTTGTATTTTTCTACTTTGCTAAGCATATTTTTAACGCACCGTTTTTTTCAGAACCGCACCATTCACGCCTAAAGCACAAGTTAGCGCAATATTTAAATCATGCAGGTTACTAATTTGGCAGAATTTCTTTTGGGTTTCCTCAGGTCATTTTCTGACCTTCCGCGAAACACCAGAGTCTCGCGGCGCATAGTTTGGGAGGAATGGCCTCAATTAAATTTAGAGAATTGGAATGATGAGGAATAATTCTATCATAATTTTTTTTTTTTTTTTTTGTTTATTTAATCTTTTATCACAAAATAAAATATTTTTATTAGGTCACAAAAATTAATTTTTAATTAATCATTTCTTTTTAATAACTCTCTTATTGTTTACATTTTAATTTTTAAATATGTTTACATTACAGTGTAAAGTATTGAAGCTTAAATATATTATTTATATTTATTTAAGTATTCATTATGTAAATCTTTTCCAAAAAATTACATGATTGTCAAAAAGCTGTATAATTGATATAATAGCTCTATTTCTATTCTAGCTGATATAATAGCTATTACTGTATGAAAACAAAAAGCTTGATCATTACTTACTACAGTTGTTGTAGTCTTTTATGGAACTCAAATTCTGTTGTCTCGTACTAAATTTTGAATCATTTCCAAAAGATTTTTTGTTTCGTTTTCATCATAGTCATTGCAAGTTCTTATTCGTTTCTAGAAACTTGGTTTTAAAATTGAAAGTTGGTCTTATTTGAAACTTACCAACAGGGCCAAATAGTACGCTTAAGTTTGCCATCCAAATCACCAAACTTAGATCAAATCTGGTGATACTTTAAGTTTTATCTTTGTTCAGAATAGATCTGGCGTATCTATTTTTTACTGAGAAGAAATACCTGAGATCTTTTTGAATAAAATACACAGAAATAGAACAGGAAAAATATTAATAAAATTTTTATTTTATTAAATGGGAAGTTGCGAAATAGCACATTTCTTCAACAAAAATATTTCTCAACACTATTTGGAAAGAACGCTTTTATTATTCTAAGAGTTCATTCCATCCATAGCTTTATTTGCAAAATGCACTGCCCGGAAAATGAATGTGTCAAATACCGCATGCATAATGCATAAGCAAATAAAATAAAAAAGAAAAAAAAATGAAAGCACTTCGCAGACATAAAAACAACAAACTCGGGCTTATTCCTTGTATTTGACATGATTGTTCATGACTTGGCTTTTATGAGATTTCTTTCCCTCTTCCCTTGAAATTTCATTTTTACCGCTGAACCTTGATATTTCTTGAGAATGACATTTTTTTTTTCCAGAAAGCTGAGTGCTTTCCAGATATTCCCCCTTTTTTTTTATATATATAGATAGATAGATATTTTCCTTCTTTTATTTCAATCGTTTACAGCAAATTTTACTTCTTTTCATGGAGATTGAAGTAGTAGAATAAAGTGTGTAAATGCTTTTCGGGAAATGCATGTCGGGATTTCATTTACTAACGAAAAAAAATGCACCTTTTTTTCCTGCTATATAAAAAAGGTTATCTGATCGATTCCATCCCGCTGAAAGCTCACCCTAATAGAAATATCCAATTTTATGGGGACCCATAAAAAGTCCTGCCGTTAGACGCTGGCGTGTGTAGTAAGTGATTGGTATCATTCTCTGAAAGCAAGGTAATCCCTGCCTTCCTTTTAGGTCACGGATGTTTTCGATTCAGTACATGTCCAAAAGTGCATTTAAGTACTTAATACCTTTTACATGCTTCTTTTGAAAAATTGCAGATCTTATACAGCTGATACAAAGATGATTATGTGGGAGGAAAAATAGTCATTTTAAATTTCGGCTGATATCCTAAAGATATATAATGCCTTCCTCTATTAGATCACCGATATAAATTTGTTATTTAAATTTTCATTGGGCCAGTCTTTAAAGTTGTATTTAAAGATATTTTTATTTAGTAATTTTTTTTTTAAAAGGTCTCAAAAATATGTTTGTTTATTTTCGTAAAATTGTTGCTGGAATTAAATACTTCAAGTTTTTAAGATATATTAATTAGGTATATTTAGCTTCAAGAAGAGGGTCACTTTCAGATTCAGGGGAACACTTTAAATTTTATTTACAAAACATTTTTACGTTTACGTCGGAGATTTTCAGAGTTCTCGATTCTATGAAGAATCTAAAAATTCCTAGTCTACGTTAGACCTTAATTATTTCATGGAGTGATACACAGAACCACAAGAAGCTCACTTTGAAAACAGGTGGAAACTTCGGCCGGTTCAGGCACATCAGAGAAAAAAGACAATACTTCTTGTCAACTTGTTGCAGAGCTCTGTTTCTTCTTCTTCAAATGGCTATCGCTGTGTTCTTTGGTAACACAGACTTCAGGTTCGAATCCTGGCTGTTAGTGGTTTCAGAATCCACTTTTAAACTGTAGGTCTCGGTCTGTTTAACCCTCGTGTGCACAAGATGACCGTAGAACTACAAACCATACCAATATTCTCAAAAAACCTTCCTTTAAGAAAATCCGTCAAGAGAAGGGTTAACTTAACTCACTTCTCACTGTATTGTTTGTGTGATAAAAATCACATTTCTAAAATTGTTTCATTATTAACTTAACAAATGATTCTTCAGTAATTGCATAAATTCACCTTTATGTATTTTTTGTTCTCAAATTTGTTTTATATATAATACGGCAAACATTTTGAAAACTTTTCCTGCTAGCTCATTATTCGCTTAAAATAAAGTGTTAGTATAATCGAATACAAGGGCCTGGTTGCTGAGTGATTAGCGCTCGATGCCATAGGCTTCGAAGATATTTGAAGTAGTTCTGTATCAACTTTAAGCCGTAGGTCTCGGTCCAATATGACTGTCGACGTAGGGCTGACAACCCTACCCTGCAAAAAAGATATCATCTCCTGTCTGGAAATCTGATAGTTGGTAGATGGTCTTGGCCCACCATGGACTGTAGTGGCAATTAGTTATTTTTTTTAATTAATAATTGAACACTGTAGTTTTCATGTTGTGCAGCTCTGAATTGTAACTGGATTGATTGGGTTGCGACTTGAGGGGCATCACAACTTTATTGTCACGCGCACAAACACCACATACATAATTAACTACAGAGAACATTTAACACATTTAAAGACAGATAATTATAGATTCATGGAAGGATTCCACGTTTAAGCCGAAAATAAAAATGTACGGGAAAGATACTTCCTCTTCGGGTGAGAGTCTGTAGGAAGTTAAATATATTTCGTCTCGGGATAAGAGATTACAAACTAAACATTTCACAGCGGCAGCACCGTTTCGCTGTACTTCCTCTCGGGTGAGAGTCTCAAGGCCTACTGACTCTTCTGAACGCCACGGGATAGGGGAGGAGGGCCTTTCAGTGCTTAGGAGAAAGCACGGTTACAACACTTATTTACAAAATTAGCTATAAATTATTTTTTAAAATCGAATTTCAGGCAACGCAAAAACAGTTTTTTTTTATCAGGCATTCATTCATCTCGGCGTCATTGGAGTCGACACTTATTCAGCCTATAGTCTATCACCAATCTCGATGCAGCAACTCATCACGTAGTCCATATCCCATCTGTAATTGTGTCGACCTGTGAAGGTCGCACAGACAATCGCTAATTTCATGAGATCTCATTATTCATGACACTGATTATCTGCTATCAGATTTGAGCGACAAGTTTTTCTAATTAATACAAAACACTAATTGCATGCAATAAAATTACCCACAACATTGCTTATTTGCCGTCAAATTTGAGTAGATAGGTTGTTATTTGTACTTGTTTGTTAAAGAATATACATTCCTCTTTCCTGGGAACGAAATGCTACAACTCTTCTCGTAGGCAAAATACTACACTATCAATTATGTAAATTAATTTATATAAATAACAATATGCGTATTTACTCGAAATTCATAAAAGAAAATAATAAATATATTAAATCCGAAAATATTTTTTAATTGGTTATTTTTTATTGGTTATTACTTTTTTTGGTGTAATTTAAGATAATTTAAATTATTTCTACACAAGCGAACTCAAGTACAACATATAAAAGTCCTTATTGAAATATATATTTCAACAAGACTTTTTTTAATCTATTGAATCCTAGAA
This sequence comes from Caerostris extrusa, assembly GCA_021605095.1. Lineage (NCBI taxonomy): Eukaryota > Metazoa > Arthropoda > Arachnida > Araneae > Araneidae > Caerostris > Caerostris extrusa. The sequence goes on from BPLR01019877.1 coordinate 67,846, forward strand.
AAGCAATGCATTTTTTCGCAATATTAATATTTAATTCTCAAATATAAAATACATGTAAAAATCTATACATATCAAAATCCTTATTGAAATACATATTTCGAAGATATATGAATCTATTGAATTCTATTTCTTTGATCTATTGAAACTTAGCAAAGCAATGTATTTTCGCAATATCTATACATATATAGATAATAATATTAGCAATATTATCTATATATTTTTCGCAATATTAATATTTACTTCTCAAATATAAAATTCACATAAAAATCCTTATTAAAATATATATTTCGAAGATATATGGATATATTGAATTATATTTCTTTTATCTATTGAAACCTGTAAAGCAATGTATTTTTCGCGTAATTAATATTTAATTCCCTAAATATAAAATACATATAAAAATCCTTATGGAAATACATATTTTAAAGAGACTTCTTTGATCTATTGAATCCTAGTAAAGAAATTCATTTTTCGCAATATTAATATTTAATTCCCAAATGCTTTAAAATCCATCGCTTAACTTCTCTTCAATGCATGCATGTTAAATGACAATGACCTAAGCCGGTTGACTTCCATCCTTTTCAGCATTAGCTGGGGAATTCTAAATCAGCTATTCATTCCCCTGACCTCACTAACACTTCTGCGAGATATTCTTTTCCGCGCTTCGTGCACAGAGTTCAAACAAATGAATAATTGCGTAAGCGGCGAAAAGGGCAAAACGCAAAGCCATCAAGTTATTGGTATTCTTGCGTTCTTCGCGAGCTGCAATCACATTAGCATATGTGATGTGAGAGAAAATGAGGATCGCTGTAATAGCTTCAGTGTAAATACTTCAGTGTAAATATTCAATGGTGTTGCTGTTGTAGACAGCTTCGGACAAAATGTTTTTTCTGTTTCACGTATGTTTTGGCACTCACGTGATAGCCAATAAGGAAATTAGTTGACATTTTTGCTTTGGTAGTGATTTTTTGTATATAAAATATTTGTGATTCCTGACTTATGAATAAAATAATTAATTTTATTTTTAAAACTTTTAATTTCCTGAAATAATCCGCTACGATATTCTTTTTTTTTTTTTTGTGCACCATTTTTATTAAATTATTTCTATCTTTGTATTTCTCGTAAATGATAAAAATTGCATTTTCGTAATTCGGACTAGTTGCAATCACTAGTAGTTATAACTAGTTATAACTAGTTGCAATCACATTAGCATATGTGAGAGAAAATGAGACTCATGCTGTTACAGGAACTTCAATGTAAGAGTAAATATTCAATGGAGTTGCTGTTGTAGTTGCTGTCATACAAAATTTTTTTCTGTTTCACGTATGTTTTGGCACTCACGTGACAACCAATAAGGAAATCGCTAGAACTTTTTGGAAATTAGTGGAAATTTCTGCTTTGATAGTGATTTTTTTTTGTATATAAAATATTTGTAATTCCTGACTTATGAATAAAATAATTAATTTTATTTTTTTAAACTTTTGTTAACTTCCAGGAATAATCTACTACGACACTCTTTTTTTCGTGCATTATGTTTATTGAATTATTTCTATCTTTGTATTTCTCGTATTAATGAAAATGAATTTTCATAACTTGGATTAGTTGCAATCACTAGTAGATATAACTCATTATGCAATCACTAGAGACATAATGAGGCTCGCTCTAACAGGAACTTCAATGTAAATATTCAATGGTGTTGCTATTGTAGACAGTTTTGTACAAAAAAAAAATTCTATTTCATTAATGTTTTGGCACGTTTCGCATGACAGCCAATAAGGAAATCACTAGGAATTTTGGAAATTTAATAGAAATTTCTGCTTTTTGTTAATAAAATATTTGTGACTCCTGACTTATGAATAAAATATTTATTCTATTTTTTTTTAACTTTTTGTTAAATTCCAGGAATAATCTGCTACGATATCCCTTTTCGTGCATTATTTTTAAGTGAATTATTTCTATCTTTATATTTCTCGTATTACTAAAATAACTAGTTGCGGACTAGTTGCAATAGCATTAGCACATGTGATGAGAGAAAATGAGGCTCGCTGTAACAGGAACTTCAATGTGAATATTCAATGGTGTTGCTGTTGTAGACAGCTTCTTACAAAATAATTTTCTGTTTCGCATAAGGTTTTGGCACTCACATGACAGCCAATAAGGAAATCCTTAGGATTTTTGGGGGAAATTAGTAGAAATTTCTGCTTTGGTAGTGATTTTTGTAAATAAAATGTGACTCCTGAAAATGATTATTTTATTTTTAAAAGCTGTTATTAACTTTCCTGCTACGAATAATTATTTTTGCTACGATATTTCTTCTTTTTTTCTGTATTATAATTTTTATTAAATTAATTCTATCTTTTTATTTTAATTTCATGGAAAGGATAAAATTTAATTTGCAAAATTTCTGCGAACTAGTTTTATTTTTAAAAAAAGCTGTTATTAACTTTCTGGAATAATCACTAGTAGAATTATTTATCTTTATAATTAATTGCAATCATTAGTAGTTATAACTAATTACAATCACATTAGCATAGATGATGTGAGAGAAAATGAGGCTCTCTGTAACAGAAACTTCAATGTAAGTATGCAATGGTGTTGCTTTTGTAGACAGCTTTATACAAATTTTTTTCTGTTTCACTAATGTTTTGGCACTCATTTGACAGCATAGAATATTTTGAAATTAGTAGAAATTTCTTCTTTTTTTGTAAATAAAATATTTGTGATTCCTTGTGACTTATGAATAAAATAATGGTACTTACGTATTAATGGTACCTTGGCGACAGACTTGGCGGTTTTTAAGTGTCGCCAATCTTTATTATTTGAATAAAAATATTTTGAAAGCGTTTTGATTTTAAATGAAGTGTTTCATATATATTTTATTATTTGGAACAAAAATTTTAAGTGTAGATTGGCGCCAAATCTGTAGCTGCGTTTGGCGTGTGTGCTCTTTATTGGCGCAACTGTCGCCAAGGTACCGTTAATACGTAAGTACCAAAATGATTGTGACTTATGAATAAAATAATTATTTTTTTTTTTTTAAACTTTTGTTAAATTCAGGAATAATCTGCTACGAAATTCTTTTTTCGTGCATTATTTTTATTGAATTATTTCTATCTTTGTATTTCTTGTGTTGATAAAATTGAATTTTATAACTCGAAGGGCAGAGCTTTTGAATTCGAATGCAGATTAATAAGAATTATGAATTTGTTTTATAAAAACATCATATTTACTTTTCAATTTCAGTGATAACTTTGGCATGATTAAATTTCCTAAACTATTAAAAATTCATATAAATGGATATAGACAAGTTTTGAGAAATAAATATTTTATGAAGAAGCGACGTTTCAAATTTAAATTCTGACAAGGCGTTTATATAGCTAAAGAGATACATATTTTATGGAATACATAAAATATTAGAGAAATATTCTATTACAGAAAGAGAGATTATTAGAGAAATTAGAGAGCTATTAGAGAAATATTCCTCCTATTCCTTAAGTAGTTTTAGAGCTTGAACTTGAGCTACCCGACTCGTGGATCAATGACGATGTGCCTCGCTGGTGAGCATTAGGGCTGAGGTTCAATCTGCTGGCGGCTTTATTGTAGACGCTGTTTCAAAAACGAGGAGGCTCAATGGCGTTTGTGATGTTCATTATCTTGCCTCGCTAATCGGTACTACCTGGTGAGCGTTTTCCCGGTTTCCTGCCACACGATACGCAAATGCGAGGTAGTTCCCCTAAACATCCGTCCAGAAGCCACTGCTGCCCATCTTCAGTGACTTGGAAACAAGTCAGGCTTCTATCTACGGGTACTCTGTAGAAACACTGTCCCCTTTCTCGTCATCCATGAGAGTACTCATGAAATGTCCGTCCAGCACTGCAGGACACTGAAGATTAGACACAACCGCACACAATTATATTATAAAGCCTGCCTATATATTGCGCCTTTTATAACGCACTTAAGACGTTTCGCATATATTTTTAAGAAAAAAAGTCACGATGTAAACGTGCTGCCTCCTATACACTGCATGAATACCCCCTGTGGCGTTCAGGAGGAATGATCGGTAGGCCTCGAGATTCTCATCCTACAGGAAGTGCATCCCAATTTGCATTCCCACTGAGAAACGTTTAGTTTATTAATTCTCTTCTCGAAAAAAAATATATTTAGCACATCCCGGCTCATTAGTTGACCTACAGATTCTCACCCGAAGAGGTAGAATATTTAGCGTACCTGAGTATCTTTATTTTCGGCTTTGGAATCCTTCCACGTATCTATAATTATCTGCTTTTAAATGTGCGTGTTAAATATTGTACGTCTCTAATGGTATGTGTGTGATGTTTGTTCGTTTGTAAATAAAACTGTGAGTTTTCATACCTGTGTCTCAAGTCTCAACCCAACCACAAGCAGTTACAATCCAGCTGCACAACCTGTACACTACAACACAACTTTTAAAAAGTCATCCATTATATCATTCTTTGTCTTCCTATATACGCAATATACAATGCAGTACTGTATTATTTACTGTTATAAAATTTTTAATATTTATCAAATAAGTAATATTCTATTACAATTGCAAATGATTTAATTTTTGCACTTCTTAATTATGATGTCACAAAAATTTTGATGTTTAAAAGAAGCTTTATTCATCAAACGATGTCAATTTTTGAAAATGAAACTCTGAATTGATGATATTTTTTTGCAAGGTAAAAATATAAATCCACAAATGAAAAACAGTCACGTATTAGCGGTCATTCATTCTTCATACCCTTCCTGTGGCTTTCAAATAATATTGCAACAGGGCAAAAAAAAAAAAAAAAAAAAAGAAAGAAAGACAAGGTCAAATAAATACGAACTACAATAACTCATAACTGCTTTTCATCCTTAAAAACCCTTACGCAATGCTAGTGTAACCTAACAAAAGAATGTAATGATTTAAAACATAATAAAAAAATGCGGTATGTATTGTTTGTGTGATAAAAATCACATTTCTAAAATTGTTTCATTATTAGCTTTACAAATGATTCTTCAGTAATTGCATAAATTCACCTTTATGTATTTTTTTGTTCTCAAATTTGTCTTATATATAATACGGCAAACATTTTTAAAACTTTTCCTGCTAGCTCATTATTCGCTTAAAATAAAGTGTAAGTATAATCGAATACAAGGGCCTGGTTGCTGAGTGATTAGCGCTCGATGCCATAGGCTTCGAAGATATTTGAAGTAGTTCTGTATCAACTTTAAGCCGTAGGTCTCGATCCAATATGACTGTAGACGTAGGGCTGACAACCCTACCCTGTAAAAAAGATATCATCTCCTGTCTGGAAATCTGATAGTTGGTAGATGGCCTTGGCCCACCATGGACTGTAGTGGCAAGGGAGTTATTTTTTTAATTAATAATTGAACACTGTAGTTTTCATGTTGTGCAGCTCTGAATTGTAACTGGATTGATTGGGTTGCGACTTGAGGACATCACAACTTTATTGTCACGCGCACAAACACCACATGCATAATTAACTACAGAGAACACATTTAAAGACAGATAATTATAGATTAATGGAAGGATTCCACTTTTAAGCCGAAAATAAAGATGTACGGGAAAGATACTTCCTCTTCGGGTGAGAGTCTGTAGGAAGTTGAATATATTTCGTCTCAGGGATAAGAGATTACAAACTAAACATTACACAGCGGCAGCACCGTTTCGCTGTACTTCCTCTCGGGTGAGAGTCTCAAGGCCTACTGACTCTTCTGAACGCCACGGATGGGGGGGCTTTCAGTGCTTAGGAGGAAGCACGGTTACAACACTTATTTACAAAATTAGCTATAAATTACTTTTTTTAAATCGAATTTCAGGCAACGCAAAACAGTTTTTTTTTTTTTTATCAGGCATTCATTCATCTCCGCGTCATTTTTTTTTTCATAAAATATTTCTTTAATAATAAAGTTTTTCTACAAATTGATAAACAAATTTTGTTTCTTTAGAACAGTGATTCTCCAAACTTTTCGAAGTCTCGTCGCATTTAAAATCCCACAAATAATTGTATGCGCCCTCTAAACAAATTTCTGAGAAATATGTTATAATAATTACATGAAATATTACAGAAAAATAATGCGATAAAAAATTAAATTAAAAGCACTTGTAGTTTATTTATTCTTATGTTTATAAGAAACACGAGCCTGAAGTGTCCTAGCGATGTCTTGAATGTCCGGACATATGTTTGAAAGATGAACGCATTCTTAAAAGTACTTTTGGTCTATTTATAAACCAACAAATGCCTGTTGGCTATAGCGTTGTCAGTTTGGAACGTCTTTATCTCAAGGACGTTATGGATTCCTTTCCCGTACGCATTCAGACGAAAGCATTTAAAAAAAGGTAGACTTCAGTGAGTTTCAGCAACGTGCTTTACTTTTTTATTAGGCTTGCTGCAGTTTTCTTTCTGTAACCATGGTCTCTAAAGATCTCCAAGATGGCATTTTCGTTATAAAAGATAATGTTAACAAAATAATAAAAACATTAACAATTGATTTCATGGTTCAAATAAAAAATATTTAATACGCAAATACATCAAAATAATTTTTCATTTTATTAATTATTTTGTCATTATTATTAATTATTTATTAATTGATAATTTTCATTTATCATTTTATCAATTTTTTTCAAAAAATATTTCATCACCATCGGCACAACAACCCCATTGTGGGCCAAAGGCCGTCTGTCTTCTGACAGATTTCTAGACAGAAGACGTTTCCCTTTTAACGGATAGGGTTGTCAGCCTATGGCCAACGCTCTACGGTCATATTAGACAGGGGGCCTGGATGTCTGAGTGTCCGCTCTGGAACTCGGTGTCTGGGTTCCGAGTTCGAGTCCCGGTGATGCCATGGATATTCGTAGTGTTTCGGAATCCACTTTATGCCGTGTGTCCCCAATTAGCCGTGGAGCCCAACCAGACTTCTCACCCACATCATTGCCAAACTGTATAGGGGCAACTCAGCTCCAGCCACAGTGATGTGATGTGGTGTAGTAGTAATAGTCATATTCGACCGGCACCTACAGTTAAAGTGGATTCTCGAACCATTACAAACATCCATGGCACCGCCGGGACGAACTCGGAACCTGTGACACCGAGCTTCAGAGCGCTAATCACTCGGCCATCATGCCAGAAGTATTTTGCATACTCCTTTTATAAAAGTAATAAAATTATTTCTAAAACAAAACGTTTGAGAAACATTTGAAAAGAAGCTTTGACCGTAAAGATGGAAAGTGTATTTATAAATTTCAGTTGCCTTGACATACTTACTTAAAAATAATTTTCATTAAAGTAGACCCAAGTATTCCTGGTTGCTGGGTTGTGAAATAGCTTAACGCAAGATTACCTTACCTTTTTTTTTTTTTTATTTATTTAGACAGATATTTCTCCTTCAAGTGGGTATTCATTCACGGAAGAGTGATGCTTGCTGATCATTTTGTATTGAGATCATTATCCAAAGAATAGCTGTAGGTTCTAAATATAGATAGGATCTCTTTTAATGTGATAAAGCACGCTTTCTGAATTGTGAAAAATGCTTTATATAGGGCTCCTTATTTAATAAAAGTACAATACAATACTGCTTGAAATGCGTTGATCCAGTTTTAATACAAATTCAAATATTTTATCAACCCTAATTCTGTTTGTATTAAAATTGTTTAAAAATGAAATTATTTATTTAAGCATTCAGTTATCAATTAATCCGAATTAATTTTCCTAAAATTAAAATTAATTATTTTAAATTAATGTAGCATTATAAGATTTATTACAAAGAAATCTAAACTGGATGATACTTAATTTCCACAATATTTTTATTCCCCGAAAATGTGATCGTCGACGCTTTCATTTTAAACTTATAACAACCTAAATAATTGAACACTTTAAATAGTATTTGTAACTGACAAAAGTTCCCATATGCATTAATACCTAAATACTTTGATACTGAAGGATTTGGTTTGTCGTTCTACGGTAATTTTGGAACATTTCCGGCTATTTAGACCGGGACTTGAAGTTTAACGTGGACTCCGAACTGCCCATGCCACCGCCTGGTTTCGAACCTGAAGTCTGTAGCACTAAAGGCCAAAGCGCTAGTAAATTGGCCATCAGGCCGCTTGCTACTGAAGAAGATAGACCATTTAAATCAGGACTCTGTAACCTTTTTTTGTGACAGAATTTGTGTAGCCCAACTCGTGAATCAGTGGCAACGCGCGCCGCTGGTGAGCATTAGGACTGAGTTTTAATCCGCTAGCTGCTTTGTTGTAGACAGCTTAGTTATTTCAAAAAACGAGGAAGCTCGATGTCGCATCTTGCCCACCTACCTGGGGATTTCTCCAGATTTTCTCCCATACGATACGCAAATGTGGGGTAGTTACCCCTAAAAGTCCTTCCGGAAGTCACTGGCCTCCTTCTTCAGCGACACGGAGCCTAGTAAGATTTCTACCTACAGGTGCTCCATCACAACAGAAGCTGCCCCCTTTCCTCCTTTCATGAAAAACGTACGGATTCTTGGACTTGGTCTAGATGTTGCTGTCTACCAAGTGCGATCAGAAACAACAAACGAATTTTGTATAAATTGTGAGGCTTTTTTTAATTAAAAATAATTATTATTTGCTTTGCTTTGGTTTTTTGTAAACTTTAAATACAAAAATTTAATAGAAAATAGAATAATAAATAAAAGGGAAGAAGACATTGTATGTGATATTAAGTTATTTTGAGTTGGAATGTTAAAATGTTGCAAAAGGATTCTAAAAGATGTTAACTCAATTTATGCAGATACGATGCATCACAATGCGTTACTTTCTAAAAAATGATCATGCTCTTTCTTTCAAAAAAAAAAAAAAAAACTTACGGATACGTCATGAATAATATCTAAGAAACCTCATTATCAGTAGACATGTAAGCAATGAGTCATTCGAATGAATACGATTATGTTCTAAAGATAAAAATGAGAGAGGCGATAATTTGACTATTTTTATTAATGTTTTCATTGTTTGAAAATTCGAGTTTATATATCCTGGTTTTACAAAACACATTGCATCTCAGAACAAGTTTCTTATTGTTTTACAAAATATGTGATGTTCTTTGAAAAAAAAAATTGTAAATTTACCGGAAGTTGTATTATTATTTTTGAATAGAAAAAATTCGATTTGTATTTTCTTTTTGATATATTGCACTTGGATAATTTTACTTAAAAATGTATAATATTTCTGTTTTATTTAGTTATGCATATTTTTTTAACTAATTTAAAAATAAATTTTGTTTGCAAATATTTAGCAAATTAAGAAAATTTATCATGTTGTTATTAACTTATATAAATTGCATATTGACTGCATTTTTAAAAATGTGCTATAATTATTGTGCTTAATTTATTAATACCTGTATTTGATTAATCATTGCATTTTTATTAATAACTGTATTTCATTCATTATTATTGTGTTTTAATTAATTATTTATTGACTTTTATTTTAATTAATTATTATTTAGTTTTTATTGCAGTACTTATTATTACGTTTTTATTAATAACTGCAATTCATTAATTATTTCATTACTTATTATTGTGTTTTTATAAATAACCGCATTTCGTTAATTATTTCATTACTTATTATTGTGTTTTTATTAATAACTTTTTCATTAATTATTGTAATATTATATTGTATTTTTATTAATAACTGTAATTCATTCATTATTACATTACTTTTTTTATAGATTTTTTTTTTTCTCTTTCACAATTCTTTCTAAAAAGATTTCTGTTATTATTGTTTAAAGACCCTGTAATATTTAAGTTTAGAATAATAAATTTTTATTATTAAAATTATAAAAAATAAATGGCGCAAAGCAAGCAAGAAACAAGAATACCATTTATATTAACACAGAAACCATGCCTTGAAGCTTAAAATGAGTAAGAGGAAAATCTCAGTATAAATATCGCTGATTCCAATAATGCCGTCAGAGACAAATGAGCATATATTCTCAAGGGTGTAGACAACTCGCCAAACGTACGTGGAAAAAAATAAAGAGTTCTGGTGATAATCATTATTGCATTTCCATGTGCAATGTTTCTGTAAAGAAATGGTATATTTCAAGAATGTCCGACATTTCGGTCTCATCAGAAAGGAAAATGTTGTTTCGGGAGATTTTGGAAGAGAAAAACTATCTCGGGCTGCACTTAAATAATAACAATAATTCGGCGATAGTTTTAAAGAAAAAAAGTTAGTAGGCATGAACAATTAAAATATGCAAAATGAAAAATAAACAAAAATGATGTAGCAAAACAAACGATTGGGAATTTCTTTTCATTCAGAATTATTAGTCACTCATTCACTTAAACAAGACGTTTTAATAACTTTAAAAAGAAGTATCTTAGGGCATGATGGCCGAGAGACTAGCGCCCTGGTGCTACAGGTTTCGGGTTCGAGTCCCGACGGTGCCATGGATGTTTGTAGTGGTTCGGGATCCACTTTAAGCAGTAGTCCCGGTCAAATATGACTGTAGGGCTGACAAACCTACCCAGTGAAAAGGTCAGCGTCACGGAGCCAAATCAAACTTCTACCCACGGGTGCTCCATCACAACAGAAACTGCCCCTTTCCCTTCAACCATGAGACTGTTGCTGTCTACCAGGTGGGATAAGAAACAACAAGAAATATCTTGTTGTGTTATGAAATCAAAATAGAATATATATATATATATTGGTATCTAAATAAGATAAAACTTCATTAACGCATTTTAATTATTACCGACAAAATATATGGATATTGTTTTCGGAGCTGATTTTTCGTGTCCTTGGACATTTTCACTGAAATCTGTAATTTTTTTTATTTTAATTTCTTTCACGAGCTTTTTATATAAAATATTTATTTATATCTTTCTTCTTTGAAAAAGTAGCTTTAAGTAGTTTAACTGACATAAAGTAGTATCAACTTTGCACAAAAATGGAAAATGACGTTTTTAAGCAGATCATTAATCAGAAATTAAATTGTAAATGATAACTGTTGTAATATCTTTTGAAATTACACAAAGCGTATAGTTAAAAATAAAATTTAAACAAAATAATTGAGTAATTAATTTATGGATGTATATCCGTTCAGCCAATTATTGTTGTTTGTAATTTATTAATATTAAAATTACACAGATATATTCCTTACCGCCTCAAAGCGGAAGGATTTATAGGGTACATCCAATTATCATTATCATAGTTATAATGTCCTGATATCATGTATTCTTTTGATGAGGTACCGTCAGAATATTATGATTTATTTCTTCTGATTTTTTTGCTGATTTTATGCATTACTTATGGTTATTATTACTTATGCTGATTTTATTCATTACTCTGTTTTTGTGTATATGTATTTTTCTTTTTGTTCTGCCTCTGTAATTTTAGCTGTTCACCCTATAATATATATCTAATAATTTTTAGATTCATCTTATGCACACTTTAAATATTGGACAAGTTTTGGATTATTTATTTATTCTTGTTCTTTCTCTATAATTATAATATATAATGTTCTTTCTCTATTAAGAACGCACTTTAAACGGTATCTTCCGGTCCAATATGATCGTAGAACATTGTGGGGATAGTGTTACTCGCTCGCGTGCGTAGCATATCTTCAAGCTACACCCCCTTCCCCCGAATAGTGCTAAATGAGTAACAGCGGCGCAGCCTTTGCTTACGACATAAAACTTAACTGTCACTGTATTGCCAGCTGCATTAGAACAACAACAACAACATATTAACTATTAACTTAAAAGCTTTTGAAAAGAAGTCAACCTTATTGTTACATTTTAGCAAGCAGTGTTTTAAATCCCGCTCTTCCATTTAAAGAAACAAGATTTTTATCTGTTTAAAAATCCCTGTTATTTTAAACGGTTTTCCGGAATCGCATTGGAATCATCCGTCTAGCATGAAGCAGTTCCGTTACGCCTCGCTGTTTTACCGATAACGACAAATCGTGTTTTCGGATCCATTGCCATGACAACCACGGCTTGTGCCACGTGACTGGAAAACAAATTATAGGGCTGAATTCAACCCACTCCCGAGGCATTGTGTTCCGACTGCAGCAACTACTATATTGCATTCGGAATTCGCTACTGTATATTTAATTAAAACTTTAATCAATAAGAGTAACCTTAGAATTGCATCTGTTTTAGAAACATACCCGTGGCATGTTAAAGCTTTTGAAAATGAAACTATAGCAAATTTATTTTTTGCATAGTGTCTCTTATTTTTTTAAATCCCCATTGTAAAAGTGGCTAATGGTAATTTTTAAAAATAAATCTACTTATTTGTTTTTATTTCTTTTATATTTATTTATAAAATTATATTAATGAAATAGATACTACAATAGGATATGAAATAGGTAGTATACAGTGAAAAGCAATACAGTATCGCGTTATATCGCTCATTCTAATATTTCAAGCCCCTTTTATAGACGTATAGTTACTGTCGGCTTTATATTAATACATATAGGGCTTGGTTTGTCGCTGTACGGTCAATCTTGTGCACTCGAGGGCTAAGCAGGCCAGGACCTACAGTTTAAAGTGGATTCCGAATAACTCACAAACATGCATGCTATGGCCAGGATTCGAACCTGGAGCCTGTGGTACCAAAGGCCAGAGCGCTAGCCAATTGTCCCTTAGGCCGCAGAGCGTAGGGTTGACAACCTACTCCACATAAAGAAACATCTCCTGTGATCGAAATCTACCAGATGCCCTTGGCCCACAACCCCATCGGGCTGTTGCGCCATTGAAGAAATAAGATTATTATAGAAAATGATAAGATCTTCAACAACTAATCACTTCATATCTCAACTTACTGAAGCCATTCAAAATTTTATTCATTTTTCCAATATCTATATGAAAATCCACCTGATAGAACATTCCTATTTCATTAATCTTAAAAGATGCAGCGTTCAGCACATTTTCATGTTTGGCTGGCCATGACCATGGAATGCAGAACATAAATATAAGTAAATAAATATGTTTACACTTGAATGCAATGAGGAATAGGTCAGCTCAGAATTGCTTACATAAAATAAATGCTATTCATAGAATTAAAAAAGGATTTAATTGCACTTATGATAATTAAATCTTTATGTTTTAAAAACTCTTTTTAACTCTTTGATCCACTTAACTGTCCTTCTTTGTGTCATCCATAATGCGCGAGGTTTTTTTTTTCCTTTAGCCCAGAAAATGTGTTATTTAAAATAGGTTGAGCGATTTTGGTTTTGGCACTACTTTCGAATGGAGTGTCGTGCAGCATTTTTTTTTTTTAATTCGAGCTGGTGAAGCGATCTATATTTAAACGCTCTTGAACGCTTAGTAGAAAGGAAGAGCCGACTTAGTTATTGGATTTGTCAAGGATTTTTACCTGAAGGAATGTTAGATGATTTGGCTGAATTCTCCACGTTTTATTATTAAGCCTTATAATGAAAACATTTTAAGATATATACTTTTTATTTAAATGAATTTCTGTTATTATTGTAATTTAAAATTTTGATGTTTTAAAATAAAAGAACAATGCAGTTAGTTTCTACAGGGGGCCACTGAAAGACGGAAAAATATCAAGTCTTTGATATATTTTTATTTAAATAATAATAATATACATTATATGATATAAAACAAATATAATAATATAAAAATGATGTTGATCTTCTTCTTCATTGGCACAACGGTCCCATGGTGGGCCAAGGCCATCTGCCTACTCGCAGATTTCGAAACAGAAGATGGTTTCTGCCCTGGGGGTTGTCAGCCCTACGCCCGGGACCTACGGTTTAAAGTGGATAAATGAGTATCATGATGATATAAAACCATGTTTTACAAGTTGCTGGACATCATATGAAGCCATTTTAATCTCCAAAAGCATGCTCTATGCTTGTATATATATTTTTTTCTTACCCCACTTGATCGACAGCAACATCTAGACCAAGTCCTTGAACCCATGTGCTCTCATGGAAGGAGGGAAGGATGGGGGCAGCTTCTGTTGTGATGGAGCACTCGTCGGTAGAAGTCTGACTTGACTCCGTGACGCTGAAGATGGAGGACAATGCCTTCCGGAGGACTTTTAGTGGGAACTACCACGCATTAGCGTATCGTAAGGAGAAAACCCGAAAACTCCTACCAAGTAGTCCGACTCACGATTCAATATTCTGAACTCACAAACGCCATCGAATCATCTCATTTTTTCAAAACAGTGTTTACAACAAAGCCGCCAGCAGACTGAACCTCCGCCCTAATGCTCACCATCGACGCATGTTGCCACTGATCCACGAATCCACTATAACCTATATAAGAAAAATTGAAAATTGACAAATTATTATTTTTCAATTTAAGTTTTTTAAAGTGTATACCCTAAATGAATGGTTAAATATTAAACCTTAGAAAAGGAAATGAGCAATGATATTTAAAATCTTACTTTTGCTGTTAATCTATATCATTTAAAATTACAAATATTTTTATGTCTTAAAACTAGCGAAAAATAATTCATATACATATTTTGCATTTTCAAAATAATATATTTGAATTTCTTAATAAAAGAAAATATACAAAGGGGAAAAAATTAGCTGTTTAATTTAACAATGTCACTAAATTTGTTTAAATGACTTACGGAAATACGAAAATTATGTTAAATATAATAAATTGCGTCAAATTTTTTCTAATTTAATATTTATGTTGAACTTAAAAATTTTTACATTAATTTACTAAAGCAGTGGATATAATTGACTGAGTTTTTGAAATGAATTTTTTATTGTTAAAGCATTTACTTAAACAAGAGATGTCAAAAATTACACTTTTTATTTTGTGATAATAATTTTATTGTCGTCGTGACAAAATATTTGAAGGAATTTTTGGAGCTCCACACTTTTTATTAAAAAAACAAAATTTAATTAAAAAATGCATAAAGTTTCAACATAAATGGCCTCAAAAATTATTAATTATCTTGATATATTTTTACAGAATTGTTTCAATGTGCTCGAATTAATTCTGATTAAATTTAAAATTATCAATAATGAAATTTTTTACTTTGAAAAAATTACTTATTAGCAAACTGAAGAATTTTAAGGGCCCGACTTGGGGATCAGTGGCAACAGAAGTCACTGGTGAGCATTAGGCGGAGGTTCAATCAGCTGGCGGCTTTGTTGTAGACCCTGTTTCAAAAACGAGGCGACTCGATTTCATTTGTGACGTTCAAGACCTTACCTCGTGAGTCGGACTACCTGGTGGGGGTGTTCCGGGTTTTCTCCCATACAATACGCAAATGCGAGGTAGTTCCCCTAAAAAGTCTTCTCAGAAGGCACTATTCTACTCTTTCAGCGACAATGAGCCAAGTCAAATTTCTACCTACGATTGCTCCATCACAACAGAAATTTCCTCCCTTTCCCTCCATCCAAGAGACCACACGGGTTCATGGACTTGGTCTAGATCAAGGATCTCCAAACTTTTCGGTCGCGGGCCAAAATCGAAAAAAAAAAAAAAAGTTTGCGGGCCAAGAAAATTTTCTCAAATTTTAAAAACAATATACAAGTATTACAATTTAAATATGTTAATGAGCAGAATGAAATCAAAATTTCATTTTTAAAAGTTCCTTATATTGAGGTTCTCACTTCGAACGTCACTATAAGGAATCACAAATGCTCATCTGTCAGTCTACTCTGAAATAATTCTTTCCAAGGTTCATAGTTGAAAACACTTGTTCACATATATCAGATGAAACAAACACAGCACTGATTTTCTGGCGTGAGATATTTTGTTGGGAAACCTACTTTCGATAATGATTTGTAAAACTCTATGTTTGGCATATTTAGAAACAACTGCTTGAGATGGTTGTTAGAATGTAACTCAATTCATTCAATTTGCAAATCCTTTCCGATTGAAAGTTGTCTGTGCTTGTTATTTCCGTCGATTTAGGTTTTGTAGAACAAAAATAGAGAAAGTAAAAAGATCATCATCAGTCTTTTTGAAAAAGGAAGAAAAAAAATAATATTTTAATCAAAGTAGAAAAGAAGATGGATATATACTGTATAAATTTATATTTCTTTTAATTTGCCTCGGACCCGAAAATTAAAAAATTCGGGCCGGATAGAATCTTCCGCGGGCCGTAGTTTGGAGACCCCTGGTCTAGATGTTGCTGTCTACCAAGTGAGATAAGAAACAAATAGAATTATAAGTAAGGTCACGTAATTTCTTAAAAAAAACGTTTTCCTGCAATTTTTTCTTTAATGGGCAGAGGATAAAACGAAGTATTCGTGGCAAAAATAGATGTCACATATGGATTACAATGAAAACTGTATTTTAATCGTCAGTAATAGCATTATTATGGTTTGTTCTGGTTTTGTAATTCGGTGAATAAGTAACTCTTAAGATCTTATCTTTCATTCTAATCTTTATGAAATAATTTCTATCTCGAAAAAAAATGCGTAAGTTATTTCAGGAAAATACTGAATGTCTTTTATTTACATTTCCAAAAATTTTGTTCGTTTTCCTAATATTATAATATGTCCCAAAGTATCAAAATAGAGAAAAATTAATCTGATTGTATAATCGCTTTTTCAAAAATCAGATTTAACAGCATGATTATCGCTCAAGCAAAAAGAAATTATTTTGTGATTTGATTATGATTATAATTTTCGAAATTTTATATACTGAATTAAAGAAATCAGTAAGCGGAAAATGCAATTTTAAAATTCAAAACTACTTATTTCAGAAAAAGAAAATATGATTTATCCATTTTGACGAATTAAGCAATCTTTACTTGAAATTTATTCAAGCAAAACTTATTAAAATCTTCTCAAGTGTAACTTATAACAGAAAATGAAGACAACCATCAAGAAAATTTTTATTAAGTAGAAGCTTAAGAAATTGCATAAGAAATGAAAATATCCAAAAAATGGATAAAAACTCGCTACTATTATGTAATTATTTTGACTTTTCTATTCAAATTATTCTGCAGTCAATTTAAACTGTGACATGTATTTTATAAAAATGTTTCAGTTTCATAGAATTATTTTGTTTCTAACCGAATTCAATTTTTTATATTTTATAAAAATGTTTCGATTTCATAGAATTAGCTAGTTTCTAACCGTATTCAATTTTTATATCTCATAAAAGTATATTTTATAAAAATGTTTCTGTTTCATAGAATTTTCTTGTTTCTTAACCGAATTAAATTTTTATATTTTATAAAAATGTTTCGGTTTCATAGAATTATCTTGTTTCTAACCGAATTCAATTTTTATATTTAATAAAAAATTTTCGGTTTCATAGAATTTTTTTCTTTTGAATTCAATTTTTATATTTTATAAAAATATTTCGGTTTCATAGAATTTTTTTGTTTTAACCGAATTACATTTTTATATTTTATAAAAATGTTTCGGTTTCAAAGAATTATCTTTTGTTTCTAACCGAATTCAATTTTTTATATTTTATAAAATATTTCGGTTTTAGAATTTTCTTGTTTCTAACCGAATTAAATTTTTATATTTTATAAAAATGTTTCGGTTTCATAGAATTATCTTTGTTTCTAACCGAATTCAATTTTTATATTTTATAAAAATATTTCGGTTTTAGAATTTTTCTTGTTTCTAACCGAATTAAATTTTTATATTTTATAAAAATGTTTCGGTTTCATAGAATTATCTTGTTTCTAACCGAATTCAATTTTTATATTTTATAAAAATATTTCGGTTTCATAGAACTTTCTTTTGCTTCTAAACGAATTCATTCTTTATATTTTATAAAAATATTTCGGTTTCATAGAATTTTCTTGCTTCTAACCGAATTAAATTTTTATATTATATATAAATATATTTCATAAAAATGTTTAGATTTCATAGAATTATTTTGTTTCTAATCGTATTCAATTTCTATATTTTATAAACATGTTTCGATTTCATAGATTATCTTGTTTCTAACAGTAATAAATTTTTTTCGAATATTATAAAGCCAGTCTATTAAAAATTTCGCATCAGAAATTTACATAATAAAATAAATTTCCAAACAATTTTATTTATTTTAAAAATATATATTAGTTGTTTCAACAGATACTTATTCTTCAAAATTAAATTTTCGATTCTTTATCTTTAACTTTTTTATTACTGTTACTTTCACTAATATCCCTTTTATGGTATTTCATTTCGGCTCACATATTTTTATTATGGATTTGCTTAAATAGATTTCATACCTTGTAAATATTTTCAAAAGACAATCTTGTTAAAAGTAATCCTCTTTTATTTTTACACAGAAAAAAAAAAAAAAAGAAGACTAGATAATTTATTTTGTGACATAATTTCCGTTTCTTTACGTAAAATAATATTTCCTTTTATTTTATGTACAAATATCAAATATAATCCTATTTCTTTCCCTTTTATTCCATTAAAAGAGTGAAAACATCATTTATTTCAGCTTTAAGTTATTCTGTCTGTAGAGCCTAAACTATACTAAGGCTTGGATTATTTTTTTGTTTTGGGTGCGCAAAACAAAAGATAACATAATATGCCAAAACTAATGTTAAGACATCAAGAAAAGGCTCTTTATAGAAAAAAAAAAAAAAGTGTGTAAAAAGCTAGTACTTGGTTTTTCTTAAACTTTATCCTTCTAAATTAATGTTTCTTTTGTCAAAAAAATAATCACATACACACGATTAAATGACATTTATATTTGTAATAACGTGTAAAATAATATGAATTGTTAAACCATAAAACATTAGGAAAGCTTTTAGAAGAGATAATATCATCTGAAATAGCTTTGAAGAAATAAATGCGTGAAAATTACTTCTAAATTCTTTTACTCTTTTTACAACAAGTATTATTAAATAAAAGCTGAATATTTTTGCATTTTATTTCCAAGCATTATTGGGTTTTTTGTTGTTGTTTTTTGTGTCATACTGTAAATATACTTTTAATAAAATTGTAAAACGGTCTTCAAAATATTTAACATTTGATAGTATATTTTATATTTTGTTAAGAATGTCAAGTAAGTAATATTTTTATTCGATATCTATCAGTTCCTTTTTTATTTTTCTTGATAATATGAAATTTAAAAATATTTCTGTAAAAAACTATTGTTCATTTTTTTTCCTTTGAAATATATTATTCGTTTAAAATTTAACATTAAATTTAATGCATTAAAATTAAAATTAAAATTTGAAATGGACAATCTAGTAAATTAATATATTTCACATATTTATAAAAGATAAATTGAAGCCCTTTTAACTTTCTTGTGCATTTTTTTCTTATTCCGTGACAATTTATGCAGAAAAATTATCATGAAATAAGAATCATTAAATTTTATATCAAATGAAATCAGTATATTTATTCTTTTCCTTATTTCTTACGCAAAACAATGATAAAAATTAACAAAACAAAAATGTTATATTACAATAAACATTTGCGGTGTATTTTTTAACAATTGTATTATGCCCGGATAGTGGTTCGATGATAACGTGCACCGCTACTGAGCATTAGGCCTGAAGTTCAATCCACTAGCTGCTTTGTTGTAGACACGGTTTCAAAAAAAACGAGGAGACTCGACGGCAGTTATGTTGTTCAGCATCTAGCCTCGTGAATCGGACTATGTGGTGGGTACCCTCCGTACTGACTGGAACTCTTCTTTCTGCTTTTGTACCCTCCATTCTCACTGGAACCGTTCACTCTTGACTCTCTCTACCCCATTATCGGTTACGGTTAAAGTTATATTTATGTCTAGCGGGCGAAAAAAACCCATGCAAAGTCCGAAGTCTAACGCAAGAGTCAACCCGTCCTTGAAAGGATGATCTATCATCTTTGAGTTCAAGGTTGTGATTCATTGTGAGAATGTATGGTGGATCTTTACTACACTGTTTCAAAAAACGAGCAGACTCGATGGCTTTTGTGATGTTCAGCATCTTGCCTAGTTTGTCGGACTACATAATGGGAACTTTCCGGTAAGATACTAAAATGCGGGGTAGTTCCCTTAAAAAGTCCTCCCGGAAGGCACTGCCCTCCTTCTTTGGCGACACAGAGCCAAGTCAAATTTCTACCTAAAGGTTCTCCATCACTACACAAGCTGCCCCCTTTCCCTCCATCCATTAGTAGATTAATTATGAGAAGTCCGTCCCACACTGCAGGACACTGAGAATTATTTACAACAACACACAATTACATTAATTTAATAATACGTTAGCGTTTGTTTAAGTAATAAAATATAACTAAGCATACAAATCAAACATTAAATATAAATCTCTCAGCAACGTTGAATAAAAATTCTGAATGCTAAATTATCGCCAAAACTATCCACAAATAGAAAATAACATCCACGCTATGTATTCGTTCTAATGTTGCCTGTGGGCATATGTTATGACTCACTCTCTCTGCCTAAGTTATTCGAGAGAGCTTTGCTCGTGGGGATCGTTGGTTATGATGCGTGTCAAACAAGGAAAATGATATGCATCACCATGAATAAATAATAAAAACTCGTTCTTACATCTCTATTCGCCCAAAATAAATACATTTTTGACGTCATCCAATTTCCCTTCCTCGTAAAGATGAAAGATATGCGAAATCTATGTAGACTTTTTAAAGCTCTGTAATCAGGCTAAGTACTTTTAAAATGTATGCATATATTTAGGAATATTGAATCACAGAATTTACTTAAGCGTCGTTGTAATCTTCTGGATAAAATTTAGGTACATTTGGATGTTTTTCGATAAAAAAATTTTTACATGCTTTCCATATTTCGAAACTTTAGTTTATATGTTTCTATTCGTTGTACTGTCAGATACATTTTATGTCAGTTAATTTAATTTGTTTAATTAATTTTCATCATCATCATCATCATTGTGCAACAGTCCTGTGGTGAGGCAAGCCCTTCTGCCTTCTGGCAGATTTCAGGACAGAAGATGTTTTCTTTTACGGGAATACGGTTGTCAGCCCTACACCCAACGCTCTACAATCATATTATGCCGGTATCTACGGTTTAAAGTGGATTTCGAATCACTACAAACATCCATGGCACCCCCGGGACTCGAACCCGAAACCAGTAGCACTGAAAGCCAGAGCACTTATCACTCGACCATCAGGCCCCTTAATTAATTTTAATAAAAATTAATTAATTTAATTAAATTAGTTTGTTCAATTTTAATGTATAATATTAAGTTGTTGTTTCTAAATGCTGGGCACTTTGATTCGAGGTCATTTCTCACTAAAACAGCTGAAATGTAGAAAATTCAGCGTTACTCAAGATGCACTTCAGAAACCTTCTAAACTGAACCTACATAGATCATCACAATTTTAAACAAACCGAAGGATAGCTTCTAAGGAAAAGGTTCGCAACATCGTTCTCTAGCCCAACGGTACAGATTTATTCGGATCTACAGAGTTATCTTATCGATTCCCATAATAGACATGGAAAGCATGGATAGACGTTTAGTTTACAATCTCTCATCCCGAGAGGAAATATATTTGACGCAACCAGCGTATCAGTTGACCTACAGACTCTCACCTGGAGAGGAAGTATATTTCACGCATCATGCGCGTAACAGAGTGTCTTTATTTTCGGCTTAGAAGTGGAATCCTTCCACGAATCTAGAATTATCTGTCTTTAAATGTGTTAAATATTATATGTATGGTGTGTAAATAAATCTGCGTGTTCTCAAACCTGTGTTTCAAGTCTTAACCCAACCTCATCCAGTTACAATCCAGAGTTGTGCAACCAACAACACTACACTTTAATTTGTTTTACCTTAATTTTTTTCTTCAAAAGTTTCAGAATTGTTGACAATTTAAATACAATTTAGACTCTACAGTCGTAGTACGTTAATGTGATTCAAATATCTATTAGTTATGCTTGGAATAAATATTTTCTAGAATCACATTACTACTAAATAAAACCGATTATATACATATAAAAACATTGGAATGATTGACTCCCTGATTGGAGATCCATTTGTTGGTTTTTTTTTTAATTTTAAGAGATTTTTTTAATAAGTAAATTTTTAATCAAGTGAAATATTGTTATGGAATTATGACTTTTACATATTGTCCATTTTATTAGATTTGAACAAAACAAAAAACAAAACTCGTATCTAGAAAACAATTTATAGTATTTACTCAATTCTTTCTTCTGAAAAGTTTCATGGCAGGACGAAGATATCCTTGAAGAAATTCGAGATACAGAAAACAATACCTGGGGACTAGAAAACGCGCTATATGACAAGTTACTTGTCTCCCTGATTTTTTTTTTATCGTCAACCAGGGACAAAGTATCCCCGAAAAAAATTTTGATATATCGAAATAAGAAAGAAAATTTGAGAAAAATCCCAATTTCAGCATTGATCGCTGTCAAGCAAAAAACTTGAAAGGCTCTATCTCAATTCTATCTCATGGTTTATAGTTCCATCACGTTTCATTTTTCACTTTTCAACCGAGATTTACGCCTCGGAAATAAAACTTGGTTTGGAATTTTTCCAAGGGTGTCAACTTGAGCCGGGTTCATTAGCATACTTTTTCGTTTACCTTGTTTATAGAACTTTTTGCACATTTGGCCCAAGTTTTTTTTTTCTTCTATTTCTTTTTTTTATAAAAAAAAGGAACAGAAACAATAACACGAAAGGGATTTTTTTACACTTAAAAAAAGTAAAAAGGAAAATTACAAAAAGTTAGATTATTTTTTTTTATTTCAAGAAACGTTATTGAATTCCGCTGTTTTTGTTGATAAAAGTTTGCTTCTCTGCAGTAGTCATGCTTCAGCGGTGAAAAACATTTACAGGGTTTTATTGTTTTGGTTTCAAATCGCAATTTCACTTCTCGTATTTATTTATTTAATTATTTTCTGGTCAACTCGTAGATTTTATTAAAAAAAAAAAAAAAAATTAAGCTAGGATTATTTCTTAAATGTTTAGTTATAAAACCCATCATTTTTATTTAATTCATAAAAAAGATTTCTCAACGTTATAACATTTTTTTTTTTTTTAATTTAAATTTATTCAATAAGGGTCTGATGGCCGAATTACCATAACAACTTTGATATTTAATAAAGTTTGAAAATAAATTAACTGATAGAAAAATTATAAAGTGTTATTTGTATGAGAGAGGGCCGATGGCAGAGTGACTGAGACTCTGTGCCACAGGCTACGGGTTCGTTAAATTATTATTTAAAACAGATTAAACTTCTAGACACCACGAGAGATGTTTATTTTAAAAACCTATAATAAAAATAAACATTTCCCATGATTTAAATTATGTGTGTTGTAATATTAACGTGAGAGACGTGATGGCCGAGTGGCTGGCACTCGGGCTCGAGTTCCGGCGCTGTCATGGAGGTCTGCAGTGGCTCGGAATCCATTCTAAACCGTAAGTTCCGGTCTAATATGACTGTAGGGCTAAGGCTGACAACCTAACCTGTAAATAGAAACCATCTCCTGTTTCGAAATTTGCCAGGATGCAGATGGCCCTGGCCCATCATGGGCTATGATGCCAAGAAGTTAGTTAAATTTATTCAGGGTTTTTTTTTATCAATATTTATATAATCAATAAGGAAAGAAAATTTATATATTATGAAATATCATGATCAGTGGCGCAACAGCCCCATGATGGGAAAAGGCCGTCTGCCTGCTAGCAGATTTCAAGACGAGAGATGTTTTCTTTTTACAGAGAAAGGTTGTCAGCCCAACGTTCTACATCCATATTAGACCAGTACCTACAGTTGAAAGTGGATTCGAATCACCATGGTACCGCTGGGACTCGAACCCGAAACCTGTGAGCCAGAAATGTAATACACTACTTTTAATTAATATGTTTTCTAAACAAACTTCACATAAAGTAATGGCGCATTTGAAAAATATCTAACAGGTTACGTCGGGAATATCTAATCTTTCTTGCCATCTTTCATTTTTTTCATTCACATTTTTTTTTCTCAAATCCGTTTAATGTAGTTATAAATGAATTAATTAGTGTTAAAGAGCATTGTACAGCAGTATATGTACTATAAATAAATAATAGTCACTACGAACCGAAAGGAAAATGCACCATTTCTTTATTTTGTAACTGATTGACTTATACTAATAGGTTGTTAAATACATTACAAGATTGTCTGTACTCAACAGAAATACTAAGTACTATAAATAAATAATAAAGTCACTGCAAACCCAAAGGGAAAATGCACGATTTCTTTATTTTGTAACTGATTGACTTATACTAATAGGTTGTTAAATACATTACAAGATTGTCTGTACTCAACAGAAATACTGTCTATAAGTACTATAAATAAATAATAAAGTCACTGCAAACCCAAAGGGAAAATGCACGATTTCTTTATTTTGTAACTGATTGACTTATACTAATAGGTTGTTAAATACATTACAAGATTGTCTGTACTCAACAGAAATACTGTCTATAAGTACTATAAATAAATAATAAAGTCACTGCAAACCCAAAGGGAAAATGCACGATTTCTTTATTTTGTAACTGATTGACTTATACTAATAGGTTGTTAAATACATTACAAGATTGTCTGTACTCAACAGAAATACTGTCTATAAGTACTATAAATAAATAATAAAGTCACTGCAAACCCAAAGGGAAAATGCACGATTTCTTTATTTTGTAACTGAGTCATTTGTACTAATAGGTTGTTAAATACATTACAAGATTGTCTGTACTCAACAGAAATACTGTCTATAAGTACTATAAATAAATAATAAAGTCACTGCAAACCCAAAGGGAAAATGCACGATTTCTTTATTTTGTAACTGATTGACTTATACTAATAGGTTGTTAAATACATTGCAAGATTGTCTGTACACAATGGAATTGCTGTCTAGTAACATTTCGCTGCTGTTAATAATTATACTATCTAAGTACTGATAAAAGTAAAAAAAAATTTGTCATATGTAGAAAGAATTATGTTATTTGGAAGCATGTGCATTATTTCTACCTGTAGTCATAGATAACACTCATATTATCTATGACTATATTATATATAACACTCATATAATTGCTTACAAATACAAATAATTATATGGCCTCTGATTAATGATGATTTCACTAAATTTTAATTGATTGTCCTGTAATTATAAAAATACTATTAAAAGTATAATAAAAATAAACGTAATGAATTTTCTCGTTCAAGCTTACTGACTCCCTAAACCAAACTCATTGACTTTTAAGTTTGGCTTGTCGCTCTACTCTCATTTTCTGCGCACTTTGGGCTAATTAGACCGGGACCTACTTTTAAAGGGGATTCCAAACCACTAACAAACATCCGTGCCACCGCCAGGATTCGAACCTGAATCTTATTCTACCAACGGCCAGAGCGCTAGCCAATTGGCCATCAGGCAGCCGTTGACCTATACGTAACTATTGAACCTCAGAGGAGATTTATTTAGTTAACTCATTCTGTAACAATTATAAGGCTGAAAAAAATTATTATTGAACAAATAATGAAATAGCAATAAAAACTTGCAAAAATGTTTAAATAAAAATATTTGTTTAAACTTTATAAAAAAATTGTATAATGAATTATTAAAATTTAGTCGAAAAATAGTTTTAAAATGAAAAATTCAGAATTTTTTACTTTAAAATTTAAAAGTTAAAAAAAAATTGAATATTTGAAAAAAATTAGTGCATGTAATTTATGATAAAAAAGAAGATTCTTTTATTTATACTACTACGGTTTTAAAATGCACCAAACACACAATATTATGCAAGATATTGGAATTTATGATAGATGTTTAATTTAATTAAATATTGTAGGTTGATTAAGTTTTTCTGTTCCACAAGCCTATCGCAAAGATATAAAAATTTCATTTCTTCTATTGTTTATTTTCTTTTTCGTATTGAGAATAAAAAGTTATATATATATATTTTTATTATTTTGTGCATTATAAGCATTTTCTTAAATAATAGAACAAAAATAAACATTTAATATTAGAAAATATTGCATTAAATTTATCTTATTTATTACAAATTAGAGGATCAGAATCCACGTCAATAACCTACCTGAATGTAGAGTTTCTCTCTTCGTAATTTTTTATTTTTTTATTTCTATGATATTTAATGCTAAAAATACATTAAGTTTTAAATTGCGCTAAATAAAAAAAGACGTAGTTATTGTTAAATAGTACATTAAAATGCTCAATTCTGTTTCAGTATTTGTAAAAGAACATCTTTAGACATAAATTATTAAAAAAAAACGATAAATGAAAATTATAGTATTAATCATTTTTGCGTTTGATTACTACAAGAATTGAATACTTAAATGCTTTTTTAATTTATATAACATCATACATCAATTTTTTTTTAAAATTTATATAATATGATAAAACAAATTTTTTATTTGTTTTTTATTGTAGCATATTATTTTTACTATGTATAAACAATTTTCCAACTTTTTTTTTTTTTTTTCCTCCTCGTATTAAGTTACAGTGAATTATTCTATATTTCTGAGAAATTATTTTAAAATTACTTTATTCAGCAAATTCCAATTCTTCTTCATTGGAACTTCCTTTTCCTTTTAATATTCTTTATGAAAATTAACAATAAATCATAAAGGTCAAGCTGGAAGGTTAAAGTGTAAAAAAAAAAAAATTCCATCTCCATAAAACTGGAGCAAAAGCAAATAGAACAAAACATTCTTTCTGTGATTTCTAAAACTTGCACTAGATGGCAGTGCTTGTGTTTTGACCGTGGCATTGCGGCATAAGCAGACCTATGGGAAACTATCGTCACTTCCGAAATTGTGTGATATTAAGTTGTGATACGTTTTCAGTATTTAATAATAGGATTGTGGATATTTAGTCAGAAATATTTATACTCCATTTACGGTTAGTAGCAAGCATTATTTTAATTTTTTAATGAAAATAATAATCGGTTATTTTTATACCGTATCTCTTAGTTGTAAATTTTAATTTGGCTGTTGGTTTAAATTTAAATAAATCTTGAGCATTTAGTTTTTGGAAAGATATTCAGATCACATTTACTATGCACTTTTCGCACTTGCAATCTGATATTATTGTCAGAATTCTGTGCTTTATTTACTGAATGTTTGTTAATGAAATTTAACTCCATGTCATTTTCCAAGGTTATTACTTAGTCATGCGCGCGGGACGTTTAAGATCGGTTAACATTTTTGGGGTTTTTTTTTTCGTCATACCTGATTTTACTTGTTTATATATTTAATCAGTTAGATTTGTTTATTTATTTAATGAAAAAAATTTTACCTCCTCTAATTAATTAATTTAATATTAGAAGATTGAATACACGCATTCACATTATTAAATTATCTTCAATAATATTAAAAAATTTTAAATTATATTTTTAAAGCATTAGAAAATATTTTAAAATCATTCTATGTAATATATAGCATTATATATTATAGTTTTTTTCAGTTATTTTCTTATTATTATCTTTTGGTATTTTTGTAATTGTTTTGTTTGCATTTTTCTAAAAATCAATTTTATTTCATTAGAGTAAAAGTAATGCTTTTGAATTTTAATAAATTGTTATTCAGATTTTGTTTACACATTTATTTAAAAAAAAAAAAGACATTCATTATTTAGAAAATATGTTGTGTAATATTTATTATCAACTAATAATAATAATTTATATCACTACCTTAGAAATAATAACATATGTCTGATATGTGTTTTTCATTTCAGACATTTTTAAATTTTTTTTTTTTTATTGTTCTAAACCAAAATATTATATATGATTTTAGTATCAAAAATTTATTTTAATCAACTGAAATTTTTATTGCATTTACATTTGTTATGATATTTATTATTTCTATATATATTTTTAAAGTAAAGAACATTTTTATATGCACATAATTTTTTTTTTTCATTTATTTTTCAAATTCTTGTTTTTAATTATATTACTTTAATAAATGTATAAACGAAATAATTTAATTTTTGTTGATTTTTTTAAAAGTTTGTATTACTGTTATTAAACATTTGTAATTTGAAAAAATGTGATCTTAAATTTATTTTTTATACTATCAATTAATAAACATATATATTCTTTAACTTAGAAAAACAAAACAAATTTTTTATGTTTTAGTATCTTAAAATTTATCAGACATTTCTTATTATGTAAATTAATCTTTTATAAATATACTATGATTTCAAAAAGTGTGGATGAGATTCATATTTTATTATGTAAATAAATTATATTTATGTTAGCTAAATTTAAATGTTTTAATTTACAGTAATCCTACCTGCTGAAGGTCTACTCTTTTTTGCTGTGATTTAAAAAATAAAAACAACGATGGCTTTCGCAGGTCTCAAAAAACAAATCAACAAAGCTAATCAGGTATGTTCTTATCAGTGCTTATTTATACCTTAAGAAAAAAAAATTTTCTGTTGTGCTTTAATAAACTTGTATAGAATAATGTAGCATTTTTTTTTTTTTATCATTAAAACACAATTGTACTTCATTTACCAAAGCAGTTTTTGCTTATAAATATATATTGCACACTCTTACCTCAAGGGTTATGATTTGAATCTTTCTAGATATAAATAAATGCATTCAAAATTGTAGTTTAGTTTTTGTTATCATTTTTTGGCATTCAACTGCCATTCTTTTTATCTTTACTTATCTCTAGGATACCTACACTTTATTTTTATTTAAAGAATACATTCACAGTCTTGTGTTTGATTTGTACATAAACTTATTTAGTTTTATTATTATTCTTTTGATAAATTTATTTGACATCATGTTTAATAAATATTCTAGCCGAATTGCTCAGGTTAACTTGATTTTATATGATCAAAATATTTTTAAATCTCTAAATTTAATTTATTTGTGTATTTTTTTTTCTTATTTATTGCATTGAAATTATAAATGTATTATTAATGAAATGTTTTAAATTGTACATTACAATCATTCTATTTTTAAACACAGATTGTGTAATTTTTTATTTTGTTCATTAATCTTTTATAATTAAGAAATTTTATATTAAATAAAATTTTTACTTTCAAATTTATCATTATGTCTTCTATTATAAAAAAATAAATGTGTGCTGTACAAGTTTTCATAAACATATTTTAAAATATATTAAATACTATTCATATTTTATATTTTTATCTGCATTAAAGTATCAATCTAAGAAAAAAAGGAATTCTATATCTATTTTATTAGATTGATATTATATAATTAGATTTATCTACTTTATTTAGATTTTCTTTTAAATTGTTCCCAAATTTCATATAAATATCATACAAATTATTATTCATTGCCATTACTAAAAAAAGTTAACATGCAATTTACATGTTTTGGGAATTCTTATTTTGATAAAATCATCAATAGAAATTCAAAACATGTGAAATTATATATATTTCTTTTAAATATATTTTAATAAGGAATTAATATTTGTTTAAATAGGTATTGATAAAGATGTTGCATATCAAATATTGTGAATTTAACTTATCTGTTTTCATTTAAATATTATTAATTATATATTTATAAATAAATATATGTATATATATACCAAGATTTTACATATTTATAAACAGAAGATAGTAGAAAAACTAAAAATTCCTGAAGACAGATTTATCAAAGAACATGTATATGCTTTCAGAACATTATAATCCATTATACTCTATAAATCAATTCAAATCAAATGTATGTAGCAATGCATTCTGCTATCTATATCTATAGGATACAAAAATTATATATATATACATATAATTTGTGTAGAAGAAAAGGATAACTTTTTTTTTTTTTCAAATTTTAATGAGATTTTTTTTCCAGTATATGAGTGAAAAGATAGGAGGTGCCGAAGGTACAAAATTTACTGAGGAATACACAGAAATGGAAGAGTAAGTGAAATTATTATATATTATTTGTTTCTTAACTACATTTTAAAAATTTTTAATACATTGATAGTTTTATTGATTGGCACTTTTACTTTAAGTATGTTATTATTACAGAAAAAGGAAGAAAATTTGCTAATGTACATTTTATTTCCAGTTTTGTATATGTAGCACTAATTATTGTTATTATTTAAATATCTTAGCTGCATTTTAAGCTAAGATATTTTAGCTGGGTTTTTTTAATAGGAATTACAAGAAATTTTTTCTTCTAATAGATCTATATTTAAAAATTAAAATTTATAAAATAATTTTTTGCATTAATTATCTAAATAGATTCAATTTTGAAGTAGTTTTAATATAAAAGTAAAATTTAATTAACGTGCTTAATGATTTATATAAACAAAAAAATTTTATTTATAAAAAAAAATTTCTGTTATTATTGTAAATTTTAATACCTTTAAAAAAAATCCTCATCTTATATTAATTTCAAATTAAATGAGCTTATATAAAATTTCTAATTAGCTACAAATTTTATTTTAAATGAAAAAATGTTTTTACCTTCATTTTGTTAATGTGTGTGTATATTATGTATGTACATATATATAAAGAAATAATAGAATATATCGCTTGTGCAGAAATATATTATTTATTTCGTGTTAGGCATCCAAACTTAATAATGCGAATATTGTTTTATTCTTCATTTCAGAAAACTGATCTGACAAATGAACTTGTTGAAGATCTTCTTAATAAAACAAAAGAATATTTGCAACCTAATCCAGGTAAATTTATATTTTCTAAAGAGTGATAAAATTTTATGATTATAAGATTTGAAGCATTATTTAAATTTTTGAATGAGTGATACCAGGACAATATTATTCGTATAATATTGTTACTTTTATTAATTAACTTTTATAACTATTTTATAGCTTCAGAGCCAAATTAATGGTCAGTTCAAAGCTTAGAGGAGGTGCTAGGGCACATGCATACACCCAACCTGAAGGGACATTAGGTGAATGCATGGTTAAATTTGGAAAAGATTTGGGAGAAGAATCGCCATTTGGTAAAGAATACTGAATAAACATTTAAGAAATTACATTTCTTTATTAGTTTTTTTTATCTCTTCTATTCTGTATTTTAACATATTATATTGATGTCTATATATGCATTTAATTTTTTTAAATTTAATTTTTGCTTTTTAATATTTAATTTCATAATTTATTAAATAATTTATGAAATCTATTAAATATTTTAGTTCATTTAACTTTGCATTTTTAATATGCTCTCAAAATCTAAAATGCCTAAAAATAGTTTAGAAATAAAAATAGTGAAATAAAGTAAAAGTTGAAAAAAATTTTTTTTTCCTTTGTTTTGTTATTATCATCAAGATATTATGGATATTAATGCAATGAATTGTTTGAATTAATGTAAATAAATATGTGGCACAGAAATAATTCAATTATCAAGCTATGGTTGCTTTTTAATTTTTAATATATTGAATTAACTTTTTCCAAATTATTAATGTTAGAAGAGAAAAATATTTTTTCCTAAATTTGTATTGTAACATAAATTTTTAAAATATAACTTTTATGTTAGTGATTTTAACTTTTATTAATGTGTTATTTGATGTTTAATTAGAATTTTAGTTTATGTTAGTAGTTAATACATATATTGTTATCAAAACTACTTGTTTTAGTGAAGGGTATTTTAGAATATGTATAATAATTGCATAATAGATTTATCAAATTGTTGCATTTGCATAAAATGATTATATAAACAAGGTTTTTAATCTTAATTAAAAAAAGTTTTTATGTTAAAAATAAACTTTTTAAACAGAGTAACTAAAAAAAATTTATATTCTTGAAAAGTCGTTTCTTAGATTTTTATTTATTTATTTTTTGTGTGCCCTTTTAATTTATTGAGAAATAATAAATTTCATGTAAAATTTCTGCTTTTATAGGTCTCAGCCTGATTGAATGTGGTGAAGCAATGAAGCAGATGGCTGAAGTGAAATATGCCCTTGAAGATAATGTGAAACAAAATTTTCTAGAACCTTTGCACCATTTACAAACAAAAGATATGAAGGATGTTATGGTAAATACTCTTTATACTTACTACATTTGTACTCATTTTTTAGATAAAGCAAATGATTGTAGTTTAAAATGTCTTATACATTTTTTAAAATTAAAAAAGAAATTAAATTTGTCATAAAACAAATTGTTTGCTTGTAAATTTCAATTATTCCAAATTGCATAATATTTTGTGTTGCTTAACTAAGTCACTTTAAATTATATTGATATGTGCTTTTAAAATATGCTTTGTCATAGTTAGGGGTGATTGCCAGAGGTTTTTTTTTTTTTTTTTTTTTTTTTTCTCAGTTTTTCTTATGTAACAACTATAGATCACTTACTCTCAAAAAGTTGTTCATTTAAGCACCTTTTCATATTTTAGCTATGTAGATGCAGGGACAAAGTTGCAAGAAATAAAATATGTATGATAAGAGTGTTACTGTTTATTTATTGGACATAAATTTTAAATTCAACTTATTTCTATTGTAAGAAAAAAGAAAGATACATTTTCAATAAGAGGATATGAGCAGTATTTTTATATGCTTAAAAATATTAATTTACTTCAATGTAATATTTTTGCATCTTAGTTAAATTGAAATTCATGCAATGCAAAATTAGCTTCATAGGGTAAATTCAAAATTATATGCTCAGTTACACAATATATATATATTATTTTTTTTATACAATACTAAGATTCTAAAAGTAACAAATTCGAAGTGTAACTTAAGGAATTGATTCCTAATAATTTTGAATTGAGTGTGTTGGCTTCTTTCTTTTTCAGCATCACCGTAAAAAACTTCAAGGACGGCGATTAGATTACGATTGCAAGAAGAGAAGACAGGCAAAAAGTAATAATGCTAAGCTTTCCTTTAGCTTATTAATTTTTAAACAATACTCTATTAGTATATTTATTTGGCTTTCTATGTTATCTAATATACTATGAAATACTCATATGGGCTGAAATCATTTATATATTGACATTTCAAAAATTAAATTTCACTTTCTTCTAATTTTGTGCATGAAACGAAAATGCTTTTACATTGTTAAAAAAAATTGCATGAATATTAACAAATTTACTAACAATTCTTTATGTGTGTGCGTGTATACTTACTGTTTGCATGCTTCTGGATTATTTTTCTGAAAACTAAAAAATTAATTTTTGTGAAATTATGATGTAAATATATGCATGTATTTGTTATCTGTATGTGAAGATTTAAATTATTTCTTTTTTATTTTTATTTAAAGCTGATTCTTCAGGTAAGAATACTAAACAAATCTTTAAGTAGACAGAAAAAGTGGAAAGAAGCCAGATGATGCATGGCTTTATGATTAAGCTTTCGTGATCATTTTTCAGCAAAAAGATTTTGTAAATTATGTTTATCTCGCTTCTTTCCTTTATTAGAAAGTTAGTGAGCTTCTTTGAAACTAGCTTTTAATTATGTTGTATTTTTAAAAAAAAAAATCTTGATGTTTTATGTGCTTTAAATGTGCATTTTAATTTGTTAATTTTTTGGACTCATTGATAAATTTGCAATTTAAGTGCTCAATATTTTGCTTAATGGAGCTATGTCTATTCTGCTTATAGTTATAAATTATAAAAATGTGGTTTTAACTTGACTAAACATATTAACATTTTTATTGTTTATTTCATGTGCTGCTCACACACCTAATGCAGCAGGTAATTAATGTTCATTTAGATTACTCATTTTGTAGAGTAATTTGAAATATAAATTTTGTTATTTCTGATATATAATGAATTCTTAAATATTTTGATTTTATAATGATAACTTTTTTGATATTCAATTTAAATAAATATATAAAGTTTTTGTTGTAATGCAACATTCATATCAATTCTTGAAGTAATTTTTAAATAATAATTACACTATAAAATTAATTTTTAACCAATTAAAAACTAAGATAAAAATTTAGAAATTACGAAAATGTGTTTTTCATTGAAAAATTAATTTTTCTTACTATTTATAGAAATTGTTTTACAGTCTTTTATATTTTCTTTGTAAAAGTATCATTATTTAAAGTATTTTCAAATCTATTGACCATGAGCTGGTCGTTTAATTATATTGATATTTTATATTGAAAAAATATACATTGATAAAAACTATAAACTTAAGATACTTTTCGAGTTTTTAATTTTATTTTCAATTAGTAATAATCTAAATGATTGAGGTTTATTGAAGATTTAATAGATCAGTTATCAATTTTATTATCTTATGTGTATAATAAATATTATCTATTGAAAAAAATGTCTTCTAAAATTACTGTTTTCAAAGAAATTTAAAAATTACTTAGTCATACATATTTTGAAAAATTGTCTAGATGGCTAATCATCCATTAGAAATGTCAATAAGTTTTTTATGCAACCATAACTTATTGATTATTGTTTTCAACAAACTACTTTAAAATATTCTTACATGTATAGTACAAAATCGATTTTGAGGAATCTCATATTAAAAATTGCATATATAAATAAAAAAACCACAATAGGAAAAAAATATTAATATGTGTAATTTTCCTTATAGGATAAAAATTTTTAAATAAAAAAATGTTGTGCTTTCATTATAAAGAATACTAATTGTGAAAGCACAGTTTCATATTGCATTATTTATAAGGCAATTTTTTGTTTATGCTAAAACTGAAAGAAATATACATATTTAATGCTAAATTATTCTTATGAAGCATAAAATTTTAAAATATCCATAATTTTTCTTTATTTCTTTCTTTTTGTCTTTTGAAATTAAGTAATTTTAAGATAAACTAAATGCTATTTCAGCATTAGTTTTTCTTATGCAATATGGTTGGTACAATGATGGATATTGCTACAATTTGATGTAGGAAAAAAAAAAAAATGCAATACATATTAAAAATGGAAGCCATAAGATATAAAAAGGTTTTGACCTGTATAAATATATATTAGATCAATAAAGATTTGTAAAATAAGCTTTATTAGCATTTTATAAATACTGTATATTAGAAAATTTAATCTTATGCTTGCAAATAATAATTGAAGTGAGAATTTTTATTTAAAATGAAGACAATTGCAAAAATATAGAAATTAAATTTTTTCTGTATGCATACAAATAAAATTTTTAGAGTCATATTTAAGATTTTTAAAACTATTTCTCTTTTTCTTGTTAAGGAGCCCACTTGAGCGAAGATGAAATTCGACTGGCTGAAGATAAATTCGAAGAATCTTTCAATTTAGCATCCATGGGAATGTTTAATCTTTTAGAAAATGATGTAAGTATTTATCTTTAAAGTGAACTGTATTACTTATTGATTTATGTAATTAAAAACAAAAATGAAACAAATCTTTTCTCTTTGATTAGGTAGAACAAATTTCTCAATTGGCTTCACTGGCAGAATCCTTATATGATTATCATAATCAGTGTGCAGCCATCCTACAGAGTGCCACTGAAAGACTAAATGAACAGTATGTAATTTTGCTATTATTTATTCTTATATTACTGAAAAAGAACATAATTATCAAATAAGTTTGTTTAATGATTTGTTAAGTGGTTGTAAAATGTTATAGAAGATTTCTGAATTTAATATTAAAAAATCGTGAAATTATGTTAAACTCACATGAATTTTATATTAAATCTATAAAAGTGTGTTATATCTTGGTTGATAAAATTTAATTCTGATTAAATTTGAAAGTTTAAAAAACACTCTGAAGAGTGTTTTTGAAAATTTTCTTATGGTTTTAATGGAGGGAAAAAACCCAAAAAATTCTTAAATTTTAAAAAAGAAAATTTAAAATTGTTGCAATTTTCAGGGTCTCCTCTCTCCCAATGAAGTGAAAATGTTTCTACAAATATGCTTAAAAACTTTTTTAATGCAAAATCATTTAAATTTTTTTTTTTTAGTATTCCAATTTTTCTTGTTAATCTTCCAACAAATTGTACTTGATTATGCATTCTAAAGGTATTGTGGGGAGTATGAGTTCTACAGAATATCTTTAAGTATTTTTCAGTTATTGCTACTCAAAATACAGTATTATTTTGTATCCGTGTTATTTTGAAATTATTCAACTGTTACACAAGTATTGGACAAGAAGTATCCAGAAGAATATTTTAATAATTGCAAGATTTTTTTTTTTTTTAATTTCTTCAACTGTTTTTATTATGAAAATTATAAGTAGTATTTTTTTGTTAATGAATTTTCAATGCCAATTAAAATTATGTGGTGTAATATTTTATTTGATTTACATTATAAAATTCGGTTTTATTTCTTTTAAATTTTTATGTGTGATATTTAAAAATTTATTTAATACTCATTCAATTTTTTTCTTTTATTTAAAAGGAGAAATGAAGCTGCTAGTCGTCCAAAGGAAACATACCAACCTAAGAAGCTTCATGAACTAAATATACCTTCCTTACATGATGACATATCTCCACAAGTTGAATATGGAGGTAATTTTAATGGTGGTACAGTAATCCCTTCAATAAAAGGTAAATAGTTATTTAAATTTAAAAGCAAAATGTTCTGCTGGCCTTCATCTTTCTTTACATATCTTTGCCTGTGCGCTTTTACTTTGCTCAAAGCTTGAGCACGCCTTCAGTAATCTCCATCTTGTGAATTATCTATTGAGGTAAATATGAAAATGTACACTTTAAAAAAATTCATTTATTGATTCATATTTTTAGAAGTATGAAAACGCACTTCTAGCTTCATGTAGTATTTTTATTCACTTTGAAATGGCTTATGCTGCTTGCAGCCTAAAATAATAATGCATTTTTGTAAAATAGCCTGTAATTATAGACATATTTTAATATAATTTTTACATTACCTTGTCTTCTAACAAAATAAATGTCTAATAAGTTCATAAGCTTAAAAAATGTATAAATCTAAAAAATTTTGATTGACAATCATGATTTTATACTTTTTTTATAATAGTGATTTTTACCTTTTTAATTAATAATTAAATTTTAATTATCTCTTTGAAAATTTAATTTCTTAGGAATAACAGCCCATTATTAGAAATGTAGAGATTAAAACAAAAAATAATTTATGAGCATTTTTTTTAATATTTATAATTCATTGTGCATAGTTATAAAACTAAATCCACTAGTAAAGAACTATCAAAGATTGAAATATTAATACATTTTTTACAAAATGAATGGATTAAAAAAAAAAAAACCTAAGGTTTGCTGTACATTCTTAAAATGCTGGAACCTAATCATCAAGATTACAGAATCAGAGAATTTGATCCCAAATCATCAGGGTTTGCTTCAGAAATTTTACTTTCTTGGGAAACTTCAAAGAAAGGTTGGACTAATAGATTAATTTTCTTTAGCTTCTCCAGCTCGCTCTCCTGCCGGTACTCCTGTTGAAACTCCTCCTCACAAATCACTGTATCTTGGTGGCCTTACTGCCGGAGGTGGCCAAACCTCGGCCACCTCGCCTGGTCGCTCTCCTAACCGTTCCCCTAACGGTACTAACGTTCCCTTTCCACTACTAACATTGTTTGTTCTTTTTTTTTTTCTTTATATGTGTTGAATGTTACAGGGTTTGTACCGGCCAAAATTGATTAATCTTATTTTGAATATAATTTTTACTTCAATGGCAAATGAAACAAGAGTTAAGATTTCTAATTAATTTGTATTATATTCTCTCCTTTAGATAAACCGTAAGAAAATGTTATAATTGATGGGAAAACATGATTTCAAGACATAATAAAATAGTTATTTAAAAGCAGGAATTGGAATTTAATTAATTTTTTTTAATGTTTGGCTGATATAATATTCTTTTGACCCAAATTACTCTTTTATTTAATAGTTATCTTGGGTAACATATTTGGATGAACGATGTAATCTCATTTTAGCTTAGAATACTTTTATATGTTTGTGAATTCTTTTTACTTATTAAGCAGCAATTCTGTTTAATGTTTCCTTCATCCTCTTCCAAAAGATTTTGAATTTTTAAAATATTCAAATTGGATATTTGTAATGATTCAGAATCCATTTTAAACCATAGTCCTTGTCTTAATGTGACTCTAAAGCATTGGACATAGGGCTAACAATCTTACTCCATAAAAAAGAAAAATATCTCATGTTTCAAAATCTGCCAATAGGCAGAAGCCCTTGGCTCACCATGGGACTGTCACACCATTGAAGAAAAAGAATATATTTATATACTAGTTGACCCGGCAAACGTTGTTTTGCCATATACATTATTTCTATAAAATATTTTTTTAGTTAAAAAAAAAAAAAACTTATTTACTATAATTGTGTGGAAATGTGGTTATGATTGGAAGAGGAATGGAACGTTGCAGACAATGACGGCGTATAAAATGATAATACACTAACCATTTATTTATTTCATCCTTTATATTTTATTAAATTAATAAATATATTTTAAATTACATTATATAATAGCTGTATATGCATCAAAAATAGTTATTTACATATTTACTGCTAATTATGGCAATTAAAAAAATAATCAACATCAATCTCTAAGTGCAATGGAGTGTACGATATTTTTGGTTAGTCCATCTTTAGCCAACACAAACAAACTGGATGGTTTTATCCCCACGCGAACATGCCACGCATAGTTGTCCGTGGGAAAACACGGTGTGCCCAAATCTAAGCCACAAACAGGCATCGTTTGGCCGTGCGACTTCTTGATTGTCATTGCGAATGCCAATCTAATTGGAAATTGAATACGTTTGAATTCAATTGGCACATCTGTGGGAATCATAGGTATTCGCAGCAATATATTTTCACCTCGAACTTTCCATTCAAAATGCTGGCTTCGATAACGTTTTTCATTAATTTTTTAATGACTAATCGTGTTCCATTGTACAGCCGTGGTGGGTTCAAATTACGAATCAAAATAACCAGAGATCCAACCTTTAATTGTAAATGATGCAGTGGCATGGCTGGCAAATCCAATGAATTCAAAAACTCAATTGGATAATTTACAGCTTCATTGGCATTGCAAACTGTATCGATAGATTTGTATGACACCAAGTTCCCTGGCAACAACTGTTGTATCTTGGAATTTAAACCATTGACGTCCACATTTTTGCTGCCAAAATTGCTCTGTCTGCCAACCAATCAAGATTTTTGAATTGTGTGCATACATCGGGAAATATGTGGTCGATGAGATTATTTTGCAAGTCGATGATTGTGCAGAAATCTATCGGAAATTTTATGCATCCAGTATTTTCATGTACAGCAATTTTCCATCGCCATTATCTAACAGTTGCTTTGAGAATGTTTCAGCGGATGGATCTTGAAGCATTTGAACGCGCATGTTTACTTTTTAGTTTTCATTTTTCAACATTACGCCACAGTGACAATGATTTTAAGCAAGTGTTGATCTCATCAGCGTACGTTGAACGTGGAATGGCAGGAAGTGTTTGCCTGAAATCACCTGAAAGGAGTAACAGAGTGCCGCCAAATAGTTTGTCGTTATAAGTTTCTACTTCCGATAATCTTATGCTTTTAATTGCAAATAACACTTACTTTACTGGAATCCCAGATTCTCCACAATAAAAGAAAATTACAACACAATTACACCTGTAAGTTAAAACGCAATAACAGCCATCTTTATTTTTCTTAGAACAATAATAAAGTTGCCAATTTTGCTTAACTAAACATTAACACAAGCTACACGTGTAAATATAATTTAATGCTACACGAGCAAAGAATATAACTTAACAAAACATTAACACGCTACATGGGCCAATATAACAGTATTCGTTCTCTTATTATTTGACTTTCCTTTAACAATGATAAAACACGTATATTTATTTAACACGTAAATATTTCTCTTTTAAATTAAAACTATTCCCACAAAAACGTTGCGTATAATATATACAGGTAAAGCAACGGCCGTTGTTGGCGCGAGTTCACAACGCGTGTTGATTTATATAAGATCACTTAATTAAATAAAAGTAAAAAAAATGAAGCCGATTAAAGACTTTAATTTTTGTTTAAGCACACGTGCTGTAATGTCATGACTAAGAAATTAAAAAAAAAAAAACCGCCACATTGTTTTACAAAAGAAATTTTTAAAAAATATTTAGGGGTGGACCACCCTTATCACTTAGGGGTTTAAAAATAGATTACGACCGATTCGCAGACCTACCAAATATGCACAAAAATTTTCATAAGAATCGGTCAAGCCGTTTCGGAGGAGTTTGGCAATAAACACTGTGACACGAGAATTTTATATATTAGATATTGATTTTCATTTAAAAAATTCCAAATATTCATTGAGTTTTACATTGTTAAAATCTCTTAATTTCCATTTTTGGACAATTTTGTCTGGATTTGTCAGTAGCTTTGCTACTGACTAATTAAAATTAGCTTTGCCGTTTTTACAATTTGTTAAATTAACAAAAATTCGAATAATAAAAAATTATCACTATATTAGTCTATTTGAAAAAGGTAAAGCTACAGAATAAATAAATGAATATATTGTAATTTTCTTTAAAACAAATAGGTATGCGTTGTATACTGTCATAGAATGCTTATTATACAAGATACATGTGGAATATAGGTCAAGTAAAGTAAGTACATTGTTACTTATAATTAATAATGCACTTGAATTGTTTTTTTATAACATATTTTGTTGTGATGAAGAATTATTAATTTTAATTTATCAGTTTAAAATGCATGCAGTTTACAGTTTAAAATGCAAGACTTTTTTTTTACAATAGAAAGTTCCATAACATATATATATATATTATCAAACTAAAAAATAATAAGCTCACCGAGCAAAAAAAAAATAATCACCCTGAAAATTGCTGAACCTAGTAGATGGCATGGCAATTGAGTCAAATACTTAATTGCAGATTTTAATAAGGAAGTAGCATTCAGTGAGATGTTTTTGTTTCTAGTAGAAATTGTGTATGGGGATGGGTAAATGCAAGGATGAGATAGAGTGGCAAAAAGCGGCAATTGGGATCGAATGTGGACATTTTATTTTTATTTGTATCATGGATATGGCCGTACAAAGAAAAGTTTTTTGATTTATTGATGTTTCGCAGCAGACTGTTCATCGTGGCTACAAGCAATGGTGCAGCACACATGGTCGCGAAACATGATGTCAGAATAGTGACTGGAAACAGATTTCCCAGCTTCCAAACCCAACAGGAATTGCTGCAATCAATGAATAAAGGTCCACCCCTATCTGTTAGCGAGAGAACATTGCAACAGAAACTGCATGCAATGGAAATTTGGAGTCGGATACTTTGTAAGTGGCCATTTCTCCTGCAGTCATATAAAGATAAACATCTTCAATGGGCCAAAATCGCCGAATGTGCACTGTAATTGACTGGTTTAGCATGCTATGTGATCTGACAAATTACGATTTTGGTTTTACTCAAATGGCATACAGCATCTAGTGCATCAAAACCAAATGAAGCATTTCGTCCTTATTGCATGGAAAGTCAAGTTGAAGCCGGAGATGGGTCTGTGATGTTTCGGGATTTTTTTTGTTATTACGAATCAGGCTTTCATACAGAGGTGACTATTAACATGAATCAGCATATTTATTTTAAAGTTATGTATGTTCTAGTGTTGCCTTTCAATCAACATCTTCAGGATGAGTTTGTTGTTGATGCCCCTTTTTTTTTTAAGATGACAACAGCAAAGTTCACAGGACTGGACACATTGACTAGTTTTAGGAACACTCGCGCACACACTTTAGAGTGGTGGAGTTCTTTCGAGTGGCTTGGAAAATTACTTGATGTAAGCCTTACTGAAAATCTATTGGAACAGTGGGTAAAATGCCAAAAACTCAGATCCTCGCAATTTGTTGGATTTGCATTATCAAATCCTGAGCAAGTGGATTATACTGGATGCGATTTACCTGCAGAAACTTGTGGGACCTCCCTTTCTAATCGAATTCAGGTGGTTATTAAGTTTAGTGGCAGAATTAGATGGTATGAATGTAATTTCTCTAGGGGTGACTCATGTGCTTGTTTGGGGAACTTTATATATATTAACCATTAAATTATTTGATCTTTCCAGAACTTAAGGTTCACTATAAATCAAGTTATTGCCATTTGTATCTTTTGTCTCCTTTAAAATATTATTGAATTTTGTTCAATGCATATCTTAACTCTTGAATCTCTATTAAGTACAAACCCTGTTTTTCTTGAATATTTTATTTCCAATTGAATGTCTTTGTAAAACATTTATTTGTGTATTGCTTCAAAACAAGATGTTTATTTTTTTTAATTGAAAAGGGCAAAAACTCATCTTTTCTCCTTAAAAGATTTCATTCCAATAATTTTTTTCTAGAGATACATATATAGTGTTAATATAATAATTATTGGTAATATATATTTTTAATTTAATATTGAAATATAATTATGGCTATAATTATATTATTACAATTTATGTAAATAATTTAATTATTTGAAAATTTAAAACTAGCTTATAATTTTGCATTTTTCACTAAGCTTGTTTTAACTGAAAAGTAAAACTTTTAAATTGAGCTTTTTCAACTAGGGTTTCCTTTTAAATATTAAATCAGCAGATAATATTTTGAATTAAAATTGAATTTTTATATCAATATTTACTTTAGTGATATATTGCATTTATTGCCTTATTTACCTGAATAATTACTTTTTAATTGAAAATTGCTTCCTGTTTTTTTGTTAGTAGGCTAGCCACAAATAGGAGTAGTAAAATAGGGTTGCCATATTGAAGATCTTTTATGATGTTTATAAATTGCAAAAATATTATTTTTACACTTTAATTATTGCCATGCACGATTTGATGCATTTCCATAATTATTTATTTAGATACACATAATAATATAAATAAATGCAATTAGTTCTTATAGGAGCCAAAATAAAATTACTGGGATTTTATACGACGGAAGCTTTTATCTTTAAAACAAGTATAAGGCAAATTGCTCTGAATTTTGCAATTATGTATATTTTATGTAGTCTAATCACAGATAATGGAGACTGGTAAACATCCTGTTTTATGGCAGAAACCAGTAAATCAATTATAATCAGATATATTCTGCACAAAATTGCTTTGAGAGAAAAAAAAAATATAATAGTGTGGAATGTTTTTGATCCAGTTTTTCATTTAACATCATGCAATGGAAAATTGTAATTATTAAAAATTAAATATTTTTTATTGCAATTAAAATCCCTCCTAAATGACATTTCTTTCACTATGATGCCGCTGTTTTAAATGTGTTCTGCTTGGCCTCTTGCCAATTTTCTATTCGATTGGTGGTTAGGTTACGGTTGATATTAACTGTCCTTTTGACAAAAATATTAGATATATTCTGCATGCTACAATGATTTATTGTTAAAAGTTTTTGAACCAATCATTTGAAATTGCCATGATGTATCAATTGA
Organism: Caerostris extrusa; assembly: GCA_021605095.1. Lineage (NCBI taxonomy): Eukaryota > Metazoa > Arthropoda > Arachnida > Araneae > Araneidae > Caerostris > Caerostris extrusa. Next base: position 111,062 of record BPLR01019877.1, read on the forward strand.
AATGATTTTTTTCCTAAACCATCATCCACATTTTGTTAAATCACTTGACCATTGCAAATCACATATTATATACTTTGAATGACTATATCATTAGATTTTAGGAAATTTATCATGCAATAGATTAAATATTAAAAAAATAGTTTGTATAGATATACACTTCTTGGCAGCCCTATTTATTCCCCTTTTAACCTTGGAAATAAACATCTTGAGTTTGTTGTGTATTTATTATAATGGCTTTCTCAGCATCGCCACTACCCTCTCCTGTTCGTTCTCCAGCCAGGACTCCTGTAATCCAGCAGCCGTGTGCTCAAGCTCTGTATGATTTTGATCCAGAAAATGAAGGAGAATTGGGCTTTAAAGAAGGGGAAATTGTTACATTAACTAGTCGAGTGGATGATAACTGGTATGAAGGTACCATACATAACCGTACAGGTCTTTTCCCTGTCAACTATGTTCAAGTTTTGGTGCCACTGCCATAATTTCAGGTATAGATATTTTCTTTTTATATTATTTTCTAGTTCTAGTATTCTACAAAATAAATACAGTAACGTATCTTTAATCCGGCGCCGTTCAAGCCTTTGCTTTCAATTTTTTTTCGTATGGATTCAGGCATTTGTTGATTTTGATTGCCAGATGGTGGCACAATTCTGCTCACATTTGTGAGATATAATACATCTTCTACATGGGTACAGAATGGGCATAAGTACATTAAATTTGTACTGAAGTGCTTTATCTATATCGCCCTAAAAATTTATTGATGCTCGTATAATAGGCAAAATCACTAATTTAGCATATTCACAACCACTCCATACTTGATTAAAGAGAGATTAGTTACTGTATGAAGAAATGACTTCATATTGTATATAATCCATATTTTTAACTTTAGAATATAGTCTTTAAATTGTTTAAATTAATATGATTTTGCGGCCAAAAATAAAGGTTTTTATATTTAAAATAATTGCATGTTTTAAATTTAAACATTTTTTTTTCCAGGCCTTTATCTTTTGAAAACAAATATTATGGAAATGAGATGCCAGGTGAAAAAGTAATTCAGAACTTTTTGTGTTGATATTGTTTGGTTTTTTTTTTCAAAACAGCCTTGCCAAAGATGTTTGCAGTTTTATATTTAGTAACTAAACAATGATACACTTATCTGCATAAAGAACGTTTATTTCTGAGTAACAAGTATACAATATCATATTCATAAAGACTCATCTGTATTTTTAAGGTTTGCATCTGTACATTAAATTGTTATTATTGTGCTGTATTATTTGTCACTGAAAGTTCCTTTATGTTATACTTGGTTTTGTGGCCAGTAGTCTCTAATATTACATGCAATGATTTGATTTATGTCCTGATGATTTTCATTAAAATACGTATGTTTTATTAGTGCTTTCAAATTACGTATAGTAATGTTAGGCACCATTTCTTTTTAAATAAATGAACTTAATATTTTTGTTTAGAATTAAACATTTTATTATGATTTGATTATAAATCATTATCAATCTATAAAAATTAAAAAAATTAATTATATTTTAAATGTTTTAGCGTATTAAAATAAATTAGCATAATTAATTCACTAAGTGCTATCTTTAATTCTGAAATGAAAATATGCAGGCATATGTTTTTAAAAAATATGCTGGCTTATGTGAGTTTATTTATACAATTATCTCAATTAAACAATATACTTATTTATTTTCTTATTTAAAAATATTAATTTTTTTAGCATCATTCTAAATTATTTTTAGATTAAGTAGTGAATGAAATTATGTAACACAAACATGTTAAAAAGCCTGTTTGTAAAATATTTAACATGTAGCATTGAATGAATTTTCATGATGACTAACATTTCTTGGTAGTTTTTCTGAATGAATTTTCATAATGACTAATATTTCTTAGTAGTTTTCCAGAATTCTTATTGTTACTGTGATAATTGTTTTTAAATGTGTTTTTTGGAATAGTAATATTATCAGGGTTTTGAATATTTTAAATTCATTACAGCAATAATTCTATCAAGCTGAATATCTATGTGCTTATTGATGTTTTTGATTTTTAAAGTTAACTTTTGTTTTATGTCAAGATGTGAAGAGGTTCTCAGGTTACTTCATGATTATCTTATAACTGATAAAATAGTGAAAAATAAATTATTTTAAAATGGAAATCAGCACATATTGCCTAAGGAAATCTACAAGATAGCACTCTACACCTGAGACGCTACTTCCTACCATGTCTAACCTTTTCTCCCATCATCATTTATTGTTAGTTTGTGCTAAAAGAGTATTAGATGTAGTTGTAAAAAATAAAAGCTATAATAAAATGTTAAAAGTGAGGTAATATTCAATCTTTGCCATATTTTTGTGGAGTTTATATTCCATTCAAAATGTATAGAAGTTGTGTTTTTAAAATTTGGAAAGTTTATTTATGTTACACAAGAATCAAGGAAAAATTGTTTTAATTATGTTGATTTCATTAATTTTTATTCATATTAAATTTGCTGCTTTCAATACTTCCTGCTAATTTGTTTGAAGTTTATTGCTCTGACATAAAAGGTGTCATTGTGTAAAATAAATTAAGTCTTTGTAAATTATTAAAATTTCACTGTATCGATGAATGTGTTACTTTTTTTCTGTATATAGCTAAGAAAAATAAATATGATTAAGTAGTATATAGATTGTTTCTAGTGTGAAAACTTGTACTATTTTACCTTATAATTATTATAAATCTAATCAAAAGCCATACAAATTTTATTGCTTCTATGAATACATTTTGTTAAATTCTCACAATATTATCTGAATATTTTGTAAGACTCATAAATTTATGATTGGAATTTGCTGTTTGTGTGATTTCTGTGTAGGGATGGAATCATTACAAAGTCAAACTTTTTCGGCGTTCATGATTTATAAAATCGGTTTGTATGTTAGTAAATGTTCCTTTTATTGTGGCTCATCTGTATTGACTTTGTAAGTGATTAGTAATATTTGAGTTAAATTACATCAGCAATTACAAAACACTATGTATGTTGCTAATTCTATAGATAAATAGAGCTGTGTATGTGAATTAAATCTGTAGTTTTTCTCTTAACATTGTTTAGGCTCACAATTCTATGTTTTCAATGAAAGCCTCACTTAAAAGTCCATGTCCTGGTCACTTTTCCTGTTCTAATGGCATCTAGATGTTTACTCTTTACTCGTCTCAGAACTCTCTTGGTGTAGCAATGTGCTTATTGTACTCTATGTCAGTTACAATGTTCTATGGTATGTATTTTTGGTGGAACAAATATGACACTTAACAGCTGTTCAGATAGAAGCAAAGGTTTCTAGTGGTGCTGTCAAGAGGAGGAGAATGATTGTTACCATTTGCCTTTTTGGTGTCTTAATAACTTTCCTTCACGGATATTGATGTGGATAGTGAAAGAATGATGTAGGAATTTTTGCAAATGAGCATTTGGATTGATAGTCAAATTTATGTATTCATCAGCATACGTACATATCTTCAATATATAATATGTATTGTCCCCATTATTTTTGAAAAAGTTGTTATAGATCGACCACCGATCGCATGAAAAATTGGCAAGCGGGTAAGGTTGGACATATTCAAAAAGAGCGCCATCATAAGAGGAAATGTCATTTTGAGAGGATTTTAATAGCAATAAAAAGAGTTTTAATTTTTAATAATTAAAACTTTAGATGTCATGATATTAAAAGAGAGTGTGGAACTTTTTTCATCTAGTTTAACTATTATATTTCTTTTTTTTTTTTTTTTTTTAAGCAGCGTAATGCAATTCATTGATTTGTCCATTTCTGCCATTAAACAGTATTTTTATTATTCCATGCTATCCGTGGTCGTACTGTATATTGTCCCCATAATTTTTGAAGAAATTTCTAATTTCATTATTGTTCTAGAAAATAAAAATATGATAGTACAAATAGTGTGTAAAAACTTAAATGTTTTGTTTTGCAATTTAAAAAAAAATCATAAAATTTGAGTTTTTATTCTTAATGTACCTATAGTTTTAGTCAAATATTTAATCCTTTTTTGAGTAATGCTGGTTTTTAATAATCTTAAACTAAAATTTTATTATTAATGCCTCTTAGTAGATTTCATGAGCAAATAATATAATTGGCTCTAATTTGATAGTCTAAAGGATTTTGTAAATCATATTTTAATACAGACAACATATGATTAATTTTAATATACAGATTTTATTCAATTTACATTGTAACTAAAAGTTTATTTATGAGTTTAATTAAGCAAATGAAAATTCCTTGATAGTAATTTTTTTCAAATGCAACATTTAGTCGAATATTATTTGTAAAATTCAATTTTTAAGAATATAATTTTGGAACCATGTAAATATATTTTTCCATTTATACGTTAAAAAATTTATGTATAACTGGTACAATATGAACCGTAAATATTTAACCACTATAAAAAATAAACCTCCAAATGCTATTTGCCATTATTTGTATGGGATTGATTATAAATAATGAAATGTTAAGGAAAGTTTTCAGTGTTGATAAAAAAAAAAATCTTGTACATTCTTTTCTTAACTTTTCGAAGCTTGTCTTTTACAACTCTGAAGCAATTTTTTAAATTTGACACTATCTTTTTGAAAAGTTTGAAGCTCCCTTAAGCAAAAAACTGTGTGCCATTTGTATGTTGTGTGTTTTAGACTGTTTCAATAGTATTGGTGTTATTTCTATTTGTTTTTACTGGGGGAAGAAGTCAATGGATCCTTCCTAGAAATTTGCAATACTCTATGTAATTTTTGTGTGTCATTCGTTTGGAAGAAATTTATTGTTCAACTATTTTTCAGCAATAAATATTTAAGATATCATTCCCACTGATCAAGTGTTGTTGCATCCATTCAAGAAATTTGACTGTTGAGTGAAAGTGATGAAATAAATCTTATGTATTTAATGAGCAATTTTATGAGTCTCTTTTAAAATTAACCACTTAGCATTCTTTTTCTTTTATTAATTTTACTTTACTTTTTCTTTTTTTTTTTTACCCTTTTATTAAATATAAAAAAGAATATTGCAAGTAACAATTCAATTTTATACATATGTTTTAGCTTTAAAAATATAATTGTCCGCATAAAAATATTTCTTTTAAAAAATACCTGTCACCACTTACATTCTTGTTTTCAGTTTTAACCACAATATTGGGTGGCAAATAGTTAAAAAAATTAAACAGGGGTGGAAAATAGGTCAAAAAAGATTTCTGAATTTATACTAATTCTTGATTCTTTTTCCATAATTTTATGTGATATGATGCATATATGCATTATAGCTATGTGTGAGTAGTAATACATGATTAGGTGTTGACAAATAGAGATAAAAAATACAATATGCTTCGCTTAGGAGGGGAAAAGGAATAACTTAACCACGCAATTAAATTAATTTACGATAGTACCAATTAACAATAGTCAATCGTTTGGAAAATACTATTTATAGTTTCTAATATCATTTCGGGGACTGATGGAAGAGTGACTAGTGCTCGGTTCCATGGATGTTTGTATTGGTTCAGAATCCATTTTAAATTGTAAGGTCCTGTCCTGATAGGACTGCTGGGTTGACAACCCTACCCCGTAAGATGAAAACATCTCCTGTCTCGGAATCTGCCAGTAGACAGGCGATTTTGGCACACCATGGGGCTGTTGCGCCAATGAAGTTTGGTTTGGGGCTCCACGGTCATTTTAGGTACTCATTAGAATGTGCAAAATTAGGTCGGGACCTACAATTTTTACATGGATTCCGAACCACTAACAAACACCCAATCCACCGCAAGATTTGAATCTGAAGCTGGCGGTACCAAAGGCGAAAGCGTTATCCATCAGGCCGCCGCCAATGAAAAAGAAGTTATCTCTTCTATAGAATTCGCAGTTTACGAGCAAAAGTATAAAAATTTATAGACTACTTTATAATGTAAAAATTTTGAATTGGTCGTACCACTAGTATTTAAATTTCTTTTTTTTTAATTTTATTGAAGTTCAAAAAGGTGCATATGAAGTTTATAGTACATGGAAACTTTAAATTTTTTTAAAAAATATGAAAATTATTCGAAATATATAAACTCAAGAGCCAAAACATTATGACCACCTGTCAATAACGAGTTGGCCCTCCTTTGGCGCTCAACACAGCCTTGGCATGGATTAATACCACTTCCACCCTGATCACGTGCCTTCCACGTCATCCAGGCGAGTTCATTGCAAAATGTAGGGGTGGTCATAATGTTTTGGCTCTTGAGTGCATAGTGTGAATGAGAGATATCAACTTTTTAGTTTCCTGGTGCTCAATTTTTAAGAAGAAGAAAAATGCTTCAGTCAGTATATAAAATATACTAATTTAAAAAATAGTTGCTATGGGCCACAGTTAGTGGTAATACTATGCAATGTAAGCAAAAATATTGAACATAAAACTTTGTTTCTCTCTCTCTTCCATTTATATTTATTTTTAATCATTAAATAGGTCAAGAAGATTTACTAAATAAACAAGAAGAAAATAGAAATTCTTAATAAAAGCTTTATTATTCTCATTATTTTTGTATTGTGACCAATTAAGATTTTTTTCAAAAATAAGAGCATAAAAAATTGTGAAATTTGACGTCAAAATATTCATTAGTGTTTGAGTTACGATTGGTTTGTAAGATGCTAAAACTGATTCCCGCGATTTTTTGAAATGTCTGAATTAATTGAGTAAATAACTTACATTAAATTTTACTTGCGGAAAAGTATAGAAAGTTGCAGAAGGCATTCCTACGTCGGATAGAAATGTTTTAGAAGTGGTAAAAACAGTTCAAAGGAGGCAAAGAACGCGTTGAAGACGAAGAGCCCTTTGGTCGACCATCAATCTCAACCGACGAATCTCACGTCTAAAAAAAAATTAAAGATTTGGTGCTTGCAAACCGTCGATTTACAATTAGAAACCTTGCTGCTGATGTTGGATTTTCAAAATTCCATTGTAAAAGATGTTTTGAGGCTTCAAACCTCGATGGGTACCGAAAACACTGAATGCGCCAGCTCACACTGCATTGATTCTTCGTGACTTTTTCGCCCAAATGAAACCCACATCGTCCACAAACACCGTATTCACACCGTGCGACTTCTGGCTATTCCCTAAATTCAAAGATCACACCGTTTTGAGTCGATTGATGAGATTCAGCGTGAATCGCCGCACGCTTTTGAAGGCCATTCGTGCCGATGACTTTTTAGCATGCATTGAGGATTGGAAAAAAGTTGGCTTAAGTTCATTGTGTCGGAGGGGATTACTTTGAAGGTCGATAAATAAATTTGTAAGAATAAAGCGTTTTTGAAAAAAAAATAACTGGTCTTACTTTTTGGGCACAGTAGTATTCGATAATGTAAAAATCGTGAAGCTGCAACTCAAATTTATTACAAAATTAATCTAAATCAATCGTCGTAGTATTTATGTCTTCCTTTATAAGCAATATCAATAGAGTAATAGAAGCCAAACAAAATTTAACACAATTTTTTAAATTTAATTTAAATAATTATTCAGAAAGTAAGGATATTATCTAAATTTTTTTGATATTGGCAAAATGCTGTTCCAATGATTTCTAGAGGCAAATGATATTTCAAGTTTGTTCGTATCATTATATCTTGAATAATTTTACAGTGTGTTGAAATGCAGCGTCAGTATTTCTGACCTTAAAATATCCGTATAATGAAGAAAAGTGTTACGTTACTAAAATATATTTAATCCAAAAGTTGTTTGTCAAATAAAAATTAAAAAAATATACATCCTTGGAAAATTTTGGAACTATTTAGCCCCTAAGGGCTCAATCTCCTATATAACAGGAAATCATCATCATCAATAGTATAACAGCCCATGGTTGTCCAAGGATTTCCTTTGAAGAGATTTTCATGCATTTCTCTGAGGGACAATGGTCCACCAATTCTTAACATTCAGTACAGCAAAATCTTTTCCAAGTGCGTCTATCCATCGCAACTTGGGTCGTACTCTTCCTCTTTGTCCCTGTGATTTATAACAGGAAATATACAGTTAAAAACATTTGAATATTGCCTAGTATAAATTTATAAAATCATAAAACAATTTACATGAACATTCGAAAAAAAAAAAAGCAAAATTTTTACGCTGCCGTATCAACATTATTAGGAATATATGATTCAATCTCCTGGATTGCTGTATTCTTATGATTATCAAGCATGGTAAAGAATTTACTGAAAATATGTTTAAGAAAACAAATAAAGGAGGAATATTAATAGCTGTAATAAAATCAGAATTGATGCCAAAATCATTTAGCAGAAGTCATTTAGCGGACAATGGATGGTTTTTTAAGATTTCAAATTTCAGATTACATTTAGCAGCAGAGAAGACCAAACCGGGCAAGAGTAGTATGTTAAGATTGGAGGAAGAATGGCGGTATATAAAAGAAGTTTATTGAACTTGGTTATAATTGAATTTCTATTAATAAGAGGATAGAGCTTACGGAAAGCAGTTTTAAATTTTCATTTATATGTAGAAATGTTATTTAAGTTAATGGTGATCCAAAATAACGATTAAATTTTTAGTTCGAGTACTCCAAGAAATTATAACATCGTTGATTTTGAACCCAGACTTCTTAAGTTACCAGTAGAAAAGGACGACTTTAATCTTAGAATCTTATACCATTAAATGCTGTCCTACAATATAACAAATTGTACAAAAAAAACAGCATTCTATTTTAAAAGTAAATATATGCATTTTGTAAACGTAGGAACATCCCTTTTCTATTAATTGCATTTGTCAGGGTCATTTACCCAAAGTAAGTATACTATTAAAATATTATAAAAAACCTTTTGTGTAGTAGAGAACTATATAAAATGCTTTGAGGGATCATTTAATAGCAGAGATAGGAAAATACAATTCTAACTTTATTCTTCTTCTTCATTAAGCAACAGCACCATGGTGGGCCAAGACCGTCTGCCTATTGACAGATTTCGAGACAGGAAATGTTTTTTTTACGACGACAAAACATTGTGACATTTAACAACGCTCTGCAGTCATATTAAGATCTACATTTTAAAGTGGTTTCTGAACTACTACAAACATCATGGTGGGCCAAGACCGTGTCTGCTTGCCGACAGATTTCTAGACAGGAGATATTTTCTTTTTACAATGTTTTCAGGCCTACGCTCAATAAAGTCATATTAGATCTATGGTTTAAAGTAACTTCTGAACCACTGCAAAACCGCCGCCGAACCCGAACCTGCCTAAATCCTATTTTACCACAGCCGAACACACGGCTTGGTGGCACTCGAACGCCAGAGCTCTAGTAATTCGTCATCAGGTTCACTCTAACTTTGTTAGAACGCCAATATTAGTGAAATAAACCATGTTACTGCATTTTACGATTGGAGCTGAATTGTGATTTATGTCCTTTTAAATCAAAAGTGCCTGTTCATGATAATAAAAATGAATATATAAAAGTTTATCCATGTCGAAAAAATATGAACATTTTATTATCACATGTAAACATTCATTTATCACATTAAACAAACATTTTTTAAGAGAAATTTATCTAATTATAATTAGTTTTAAATTTTATCATAGTTTATACGACATAATTAATAAAGTTTATCTACGTAGAACAAAATTTTCTACTACGTAATTAAAAAGTTCATCTGGGGATTTCGATTAAAGTTGAAAAACAAAAATTTGATAGCTACATAAAAAAAAAATCATCGCATTCCTGTAATAAAATTATGGAAATTTTCTATATCACATAAAAGAAAATAAATTTTCCCAGATATATAACATCTTTCAATTTCTCAAGTGTTTTTTTTTTCCTCCTCTTCTCCAGCTGTTACAATGTCTTTTTTAATGACATCTTAAAATCAAATTTCATTATTTGACATAAGAAACGTTCATTTTGTCACTTGTCAAAAGAAGGTTGAATTGAAATTTCAATAACTTAAAATGCTTAAATGTCTATCAAAAATGTATACATTGTATAACTTTTTAGACGTCAAAAGAATGGATCAAATCCTTTTCTTTAAATACAGATTATCATCCACTTATTAAGCAAACCTCTGTGAAGTCGAATTCATTGATCGATCTCATTAGAAAGGTATTTTATTTTACTTACATTTTTTCTTCAAATAAACTATAAAGTTTAAAGTTAATTATAAATAAGCTATAAAGTTTTATTACTATTTATTTCACATTAAAGTAAGAAGCCCTCGTGGCTCAATGGCAACATGCGCCTCTGGTAAACATTAGAGCTGAGATTCAATCCATTGGCAGCTTTGTTATAGACACTGTGTCTTTCAAAATGAAAAGACTCGATGGCGTTTGTTACGTTCAGCATCTTGCCTCGTTAGTTGGACTACCCAGTGGAAGTTTTCTGATTTTTCTCCCATACGATACACAAATGCGGGGTAGTTAAGTCCTCCCGGAAGGCACTGCTCCCCCGCTTCTTCAGCGTCACGGAGCCAAGTCAGCCTTCTATGAGTGCTCCATCTAAACAGAAGCTGCCTCCATCCTTCCATGAGAACATACGAATTCATGGACTTATTTTTGATGTTGCTGTCGACCAAGTGGGATAAGAAACAACAGCAACAGATATGCAAATATAAAAAATGTGATTTATTTTCAAAAAAAAAGTTACAATTATATTTAATAATGATATCATTATATCAGACTTACTAACTGTTTTAAATATTATAACAAATTAAATATTTTAAACATAAAAAAAAAGAATGAAGGATGAGATTGTGGCGGCTTTGTAAAGGTTGCGTAGTGTTATTAAAATCCAGACGGATAAAAAAAACGATAATCAATTTTCACAATCACATCTTTATTCCATTTCTTCTAACGTCAACTACGTTCTGTTTTCATTCTAGCGGGAAAATTCCCTTTTTTAACAGTGAAAGTAGAAGTCGTTCAATTTGTATTCCATTTTCCATCAATAGGTGTCGCTACATCACTCCCCTACCAGTAACAAAGTTACGTTACTTTGAAAATGGTAGAAGTATTAATATATCTATACAAATAATAGCGAACAAATACACATTGATACAAATTTAAATTGCACAAAAATAATTACAAATACAATTACATATAAACATTTACATACAATAAATCAAGTTAATTTTTAAAATGGACATGGACGAATTATAATTTTGAAGAAAAGTCAATAATGTCATTGAAACGAACAGGAAGTTTTACTTGTCTTCCACAACGTGTTGTTGTGTTTGGTTGTGCAACTTGCTGACTTGGTATAAATGTTTGCTCACTCGGCACAGATGTATGATCATTTGATGACGTTGGATTCAGAAGTTCATTAGGTTGTAACACATATGCCGGTTTTAATCTATCCACGGAAATATTAACTTGTTTATTTTTAATTGATAGAAGAAAGTTTTTAGGGATCTTTGCAATACCAAATAGGGTCCTTCATATGGGGGTTCTAAAGGTTTTTTAACTCTGTCAATTCGCAGAAACACATGTGAGCATGTGTACAAATCTTTTGGAATGAAGATCTTTTGTTTACATTTGTTTTTGGATTGGTATGGTTTTAAGTCGGCCATCTGTTTTCGGAGATTGCTTACAAAATTATCATCAGATATTGGCAATCTGGATTCTTCAAAGAATTCGCCTGGTAATTTAATAGTTTTGCCATAAACCATTTCAGCTATTGTATACTTACAGTCCTCATGTAGAGCAGCTCGCAAACCCATAAGAACCGTTGGTAATGTGTCCGTCCAACGAACGTTGTTATGACATCTAATAGCTGTTTTCAAGGTACGGTGAAGACGTTCAACTTTTCCATTACTCTGAGGATGGTAAGAAGACGTATGGTTTACTTTAACACCACATAGCGCAGCTAAACTTCGAAATAGTTCTGAAATAAATTGAGTGCCTCTGTCAGTAATAACACAAGTAGGTACACCAAATCGGGTAATCCAATGCTCATAAAAGCTTTTGCTATACTTTCTGCAGTGATATTTGATAACGGTACCACTTCCATCCAAGAGGTAAACCGATCAATACACGTCAAGCAGTATGTGTATCCATTAGAAGGTGAATAAGGTCCAATTAAATCTATATGAACGACACTAAATCTCTCATCTGGTGCTTGAAATTGTGAATATTCTGATTTTGTATGTTTAGTTATTTTATTTTTCTGACAGTTGATGCAAGTTTGAGTCCACTGTTTAACATCTTTTTTCATATTTGGCCAAATGAATCTTTTAGTTATTTCTTTTACAGTAGTTCGAATTCCAGAATGAGCTAAACTGTGAATTGTATTAAATATTGTCATCCGAAAATTTTTGGTATGAATGGTCTGATACTGGAAGTAGAGGTATCACAATACAAGAGCTTTCCTGATGGCAATTGGTGTTCTTTAAAATGTAATGATTTGGAATGTAATTTCAATTGTTGCAGTTCATCATCATTAATTTGTGCATCAGCTATCAAGTCATAATCGACAATAGGTGAATCGATGTCCTCAATTCTAGACAGTCTGTCTGCTACCACATTGTTTCGACCACTGATATGGTATAGGTTAGTAGAGAATTGTGAGATATATTGTAGGTGTCTTAGTTGTCTGGGGAGGCTTTATCATTGTTTTGCTTAAAAGCAAATATTAACGGCTTATGATCAGTATAAATATCGAAATCTCGACCTTCAAGTAAATGCTTAAAATGTTTAATGGATAAATATATACCCAAAAGTTCACGGTCGTAAACGCTGTAATTTTTCTGAGCATCATTAAGTTTTTTAGAAAAAAATGCAATTGGCTTCCATCCATTTGGTTCTTTTTGTTGAATAACTGATCCAATAGCCCAATCAGATGCATCTGTGAGAAGTGCCAGAGGGTAATCCGAGTTGGGATATGCCATTAACGCTATTTGAGCAACATCTTGTTTGCATTTTTCAAAACTTTGTCTAGTTTCATCGGTCCATGGTATTTTGCGTCGATCTTTTTTTGTAGATCCTTTCAAAAGTTCATGTAGAGGGGCTTGAGTTTTTGCGGCATTATTTATATAATTACGATAAAAATTGATCATTCCTAAGAAGGAACGTAATTCGTGCATAGTTTCTGGCAATGGATATTCTATGATAGCTTTGATTTTTGAGGTTGAGGTTGTGAGCCTTCCGCAGATATTTGATAGCCTAAAAATCTATTACAGGTACTCCCAAAACTGATTTGCTAATATTAATCCGTAGACCATATTTATCTAAACGCTGGAAAACTATTTTAAGATGTGAACGATGTTCTTCCTCGCAAGAAGAGGCGATCAACACATCATCTAAGTATGGAAACACAAAGTCTAGACCATAAAGAACTTCATTTATAAACCTTTGAAATGTTGCAGGGGCATTTTTGAGACCAAAACTCATCACATTGAATTGATAAAGTCCAAAAGGTGTGATGATGGCAGTTTTTGCCTTATCTTCATCTGCTACAGGAATGTGATAATATGCTTTAGTAATGTCAATTTTAGAAAATATAGTTTTATTAGTTAAAATATGTTGAAAATCCTGGATTCGAGGTATGTTATATCGATCAGGTATAGTTAAATCATTCAATCTTCTATAATCACCACACGGACGAAAAGAACCATCTTTCTTTGTTACTATATGTAATGGACTTGCCCATTCTGAGCTAGATGGACTAATAATGTTATTGTCTAGCATATATTTAAATTCTCTTTTAGCTATTTCCAACCGTTTTGGATCTAATTGTCTTGCTTTACAATTTATAGGTTGTCCTTTAGTTACAATATGATGTTTTACATTATGTTTAACATTTGAAACAAGAAAATTTGGTTTTGTTATATTGGGATACATAGAAAATAAATCAGAATATTTACATAAGCTGCTCGTTGTATTTACACTTTCATTAATAGAGATGGGTGCAATGTCACCATAAACTGCAAGGTTAGTTACACCATCAATTAATCTTTTATGCTTTATATCAATTAATAAATTGAACTTATTTAAAAAATCTGCACCTAGTATAGGTTTACTAATTTTAGCCACAATAAACTGGAATTGAAATTCTCGGCGCAAACCCAGATCAAGATTTAAAATTTCTGTACCAAAAGTATCGATTGCGGTATTATTTGCAGCATATAATTTATAGTCACTAATAAATTTGTGTTTAGAAGTATAAGGAATAAGACTTACGTCCGCTCCACTGTCAACCAAAAAGCGTAAACCCGTTTTTTTGTCGTTGACAAATAGACGGAATTGACGGCAATGTTTTGTATTTTCAGCAGCAGAGTCTGCCGTTAATTCTGTTGCTGATTCTGGTTTTCCGAAGGATTATTTTTCCATGCACATGGAGCTTTGCATTTATCAGGAAAACATTTTTCTCGAAAACGAAAATGGTAATAACAGTATTTGCCAGAAGGATTATAAGAGCGATTGCGAGACTTACTTCGATGAGAAGAAGAGTATCGATCTCTATTTCTTGGTTGGGAACGAGAGTTCCTTGTGACACTCAGTTTTTCAAGTTTATTATCCAAAGATGCAATTTGTTGTTGTAACTCAGTTATGGCATCTGATCCTGATGAAACATTGCTTACGCAGTAAAAAGTTCTTGTTTTGGTTGCATTTCAAGAATACGATCCGCCATTAATGCCAGTTTTTCAATTCCTTCATCACTAACTAGTAAAATATTCCGCACGGAATCAGGCATTTTTTGTAGAAATAATGTTGTTAGCACTTTGTCAGTAATTCCATCAGTAGCCAGGTTTCTCATTTTTTGTAAAAGTTGACTGGGTTTAAGATCTCCCAAATCAAGTCCTGTAAGTAGTCTCTGAAGACGCTTATTTTCGCTTTCTTTAAAAGTATTCAGCAAACGTTCTTTAGCAGCGGTATATTTTGTTCTATTATCATCACTTATAATGTCCCACAAACTTTCAACAAATTTCGGTTCTAATTGCGAAACTAAGTAGTTGAATTTTGTATCCTCGGCTGTTATTCCACAAATTGAAAACTGTGCTTCAACTTGAAAGAACCATATTTCTGGTTTTTCTGCCCAAAAGGAGGTATTTTGACACTTACCCGCGCTACTTCATCTTTTTTTCGCCGATTCATTAGTTTCAGTCATTTTGTAAATAATTCACGGTTTGCAAACAATTCACGGGTCACCAAGTATGTGGCGGTTTTGTAAAGGTTGCGTAGTGTTATTAAAATCCAGACGGCAAAAAAAAAGACGATAATCAATTTTCACATTTCACATCTTTATTCCATTTCTAACGCCAACTACGTTCTGTTTTCATTCTAGCGGGAAAATTCCCTTTTTTAACAGTGAAAGTAGAAGTCGTTCAATTTGTATTCCATTTTCCATCAATAGGTGTTAGTTTAATAATGTTTATTTTCTTCAGGAAATAATAAATTTGAATACATTTTTTTCCTTATTGCAGGGCTTCCAAAATGGTTCTGTTCTGCGTCTTCTTGATTGCCAGTTGTCTGGTTTTGTGACATCTGACAATGCTCCAATTAGCCCTGAGGAGATGAAGAGTTTGTATTGATGATTAAATACTCCCTTTACATTCAATGAATTATGGTCTTTAAATAATAACTAACTTCTCTCAACTTCAAATAAATTAAAAGTTGAAATTCTGTCGCATCAATCTTTTATTATAATAAATTAAACGTGTTTTATCTTGGGAAGTCACATTGAAAGAGAACCAATTTATTGATCCAAATTGAATAAATTGGATCTGTGTTTGGGATGTATATCCAAAGAAAATAGAACTCCTAACATAACGAGTAATTCCTTAGCTGAGAAGTTTCAGTTACTTTAATTTATTATTGCACTTGTTCTCTTGTTATAAAGCTAGCTTAGGCATAATTAATTAAATTAGGCTAATTAGGTACCAATCATTTTTGAAAATCAAAGTATCTCATGATATCTCGATGAACCCAATCCAAAAAAATATAATTCAAAGTTTTTTTTTTATACATATTTCAGCAAATTTGGATGATTGATTTTATTCCTTTATGATCATGGACAGAGATAATTCACGATTCATCATAATGATTCATGAAAAAACAGTTTTCATTTCCGGTTTTCCATGCATATGTTCAACAAATTCTTACAAATGTTTCACTTTCAATGTTTTTTATCATATTTTAAATTTAAAAGTTGCTGAATATTAGAATAATATAAACAATTCCTTACTTTTGATGATTAGTTGTCATAATAACAGATCTTAGATATCATATATCCGCAAATTTGTGTGATTAATTTTATTCCGTTATGGGCCTGATGGCCGAGTGGCTAGCGCTCGGTACCACAGGTATCGGGTTCAAATCCCGGCGTTGCCATGGGTGTTTGTAGTGGTTCGGAATCCACTTTAAACCGTAGGTCCCGGTCCTAATAGGATCGTAGAGCGTTGCGGGGGCATTGTTACTCCACGTCCATGACTTATCTTCAAGTTACATGTGCCTCCTGGGTAGTGCAAAGTTAGTAACGTCGGTGTAGCCCTTACGTCATCAAAAGAGCACGGTCTATTAGAAAAAAAAAAAATAATTTATTTCGTTATGATCATGGATAAACATTTCTTGTTTTCCATTTGAATGTTCAGCAAATATTCACAAATGTTTTACTTTCAATGTTTTTTATCATATCTCATGATTAAAAGTTTGCTGAACATCAAAATAATATAAAAATTTCCATACTTTTGATGATTAGTTGCTACAATAAAAGAGAAATCGTATAAGCGTAATTTTTGGTTTTTGTGTAAACCATTTTGTTTTCAAATTTCGTTCAGGATTTCTTGGTCTAAGTGGACAACACACTCACACGTTGACTTTTATTCTCATAAATTCAAACAGACAATTTAGTAGCGACAAAAATTTACGTTTCATTGATAAGAATGTAAAAAATATATAAGATATTTTTATAAGCGATACTGAATTGAAAATATTTTGCTTTTCGTTACTAAATAGTTATTCAACAAAAAGTTGGACAAACTGCAGCTAATAAAAGATCTTATAAATGCCATCCTTAAATCTGAAACTGTGGCAAGGTAAGAAAGTCATGTTTGACAATTTATTGAAATTTTTAAACTTGTTTTCATTTTTTCCAGAATGCAAAAGGAATTTACTTATATAATTATTATTTTTTTACATTTCATAGTCTGCTGTTATATTTAAATGACAGAATAAAAGAATTGTAAGGCACTGTAAGGCTTCACATACATAAAAAGAAATTGACTGCATTTTCTACTATTAAGAGAATTTTTTTTTTTTTTTAATTTATAAAAACAGAAAAATATAATTATATATAAAAAAATTCTTGAATGGGTTTTATTTTACATAGCTTAGTTCATATTTCATAGCAATATTGTTTAATATTTTTAATAAATATGTCATTAATCTTACAGCATAATGTCTTCAAATATATTAGAAGTATTAAATTATAAATACAATCGTATACAGGCATTAACAGTTAAATAATATAACTGTAAAATTATTATTTTTTTCGTAAAGTAGAAAATGTTAGAGAAAAGAAATTAGATTTAAATTAATGCATCGTTCCGTTATTTTTAAATTTCTTTTAAAAAATAATGAAAAATTAATATTTTAATACGTTCTCTTAAATACATCCCAAAAGAAAGATCTATTGTTATAATTGCTCTAAAATTAAAGTTCACTTAATATGGCTTGAAGAGGAATAATAGAATAATACTTAATAAATTTTTATTTTTATTTTATTTACTTATGGAATTTTTTTCTCATCATTAATTGATTTATATGCATTAATAAATATTTCAAAATTTGGGAAAGTGTAATTGACCAAATAGCAAAATAGGGGCCTCTGGAAATTGGTGACTTTTGTGGCGCCAACTAGGTCAATAAATCGCCAAATAGGGTAAGCCGGTTTTCTTATATTGTTTGCAATTCTCTATACGTACAATCGTGTCCGTTATTTGGCGCCCTTTGGCGAAAACATTTTTCGACGCCAAATCCCAATAACACCAATTATGCTATTTTACCGAGTAATATTACTTATGTTTAACGTAGTGTAATATTATTATCAATATCTTATTACTCAAAAAAATATAACATATTTTAAAGATTATGTAAAAAAATTAAGATCAATGAGCAAATTATCTAAGTCAAATATAAAATAAGTGGTAATATTTTCGTGTTTTATGTAAAAGTATTAACAATTATCCGCCAAATATTTCTTCATGGTCGTTTTTTCTCCAAAATGAAAAAAAATGTTAGTTATTAGGGTTCACTAACTGCTTAGAATTTCCTGAAATATACCAATACATTAGTGGCCATAGCAGTGCATTAAAAAAAGAGGCCCTTATAATCCTATTAAGTTATAATTATACAATTATATAAATACAAATTTAGTCGGAATGGAACCCCAAATTAAATGCTCTCGTTGGCAAGAACACAAAATGTCAAATGCTAAAATATAATTTTAAAAGGCTCAACTTCATTGAATCAGTAGTGCATACTGTGGCATAGGATGAAGATCATTTTGAAAATTAATGACTCACATATCTTTTACCAGTGAATCAGAATTTAACTTGATAAAACACTGATAATTATTCAAACAAATATCCATCCACCAATCTTAAATGCTTTTCATTAAACGAATGCGGTGAACAAACATTTTAACTCCTTCCTCCAAGTAGATTTATCTCGCCAATGTTCTGATCAACCAATGCTCTTCTTCAAAATGTCTTTTACACTAATGATGGTGGGTGTTTTCCATTAAAAGGGAGGAGAAGAAAGAGGACTGCCTTCCCATAGGCGCTGAGTGCAGCTTCGCTTCCGGTCCCAACTGCTGCTCCGTCCGGACCAGGTGCAATGTCTGGGACAGGCTGGAAAACGGAGGCACACCCAGAGCCAGGTGGCGCTCGGCATGCAGGGAGTACAACGGAGGAGTCTGGATGGACGAGGTCTACCAATTTTTCAAGAACCTCGGCTAAAGGAGATTTAAAATTGAATGTACTATTCATTTCTTGCTATAATACTTTCAAATAATGATGTTATGATTTCGGATATTTTAATTGATTAAAAGTTATTAATATTGTTAATTGTAATAATTATTTTGGAAAGTATAAACAATAAAGTTTTCATTTTGAAAAAAAATTGCGTTGTTCTATTCAAACTCCTAATATATTTTAGAATATTTTTACAAAATATCGCGATTCGAATATTTTATATCTAAAAACAATTAAAAACATTTTATTTGAAGTTAATTCTATCTTGATCATGGAAAGTATATCACCTGACAAAAGTCTTACACGTTAATAAGTCATAAAATAATTTTGAATTTTGAAAACTCTTTATTACTGCAGCCTTTCTGTTTCTAAAATAGAAAACAATTATATATCAATTTGACAGCTTAGATTGTTTGTAAATATTTCATAAAAAAAATTTTAAAAATTGGTCTTAGTTATATTTGACTAAGAAATTGAAACTTATAAAGAATTAAAAAGTATAGTGCTTCTGTTTCATAGTTAAAATATTTGCAATCGAATTCTCAATTAATTATATGGTAAAAATCTAGAATCCTGTACCTTTTGTGCCAAATGCATCGCCAGGAGGCCAAGTAAACATAGGAATGAAAGGACAAGGTAGTTTTCGCTGAAAAATGATATTACGCCAAAATCCTTCATTGGGCTGCCGCCAAGTTAACAAACAAAATGACTGCCGGTATCACAGTAAAACGTTATTTCGCCAAAATTTATCGCCAAACATTGCTATTACGACAACATTAGTAGCCAAACAGCTATTACAAAGTTTATTCCGAAAGTGTTTTTAAGCCATTGCTTTAAAGCCAAATATTATCGCTATCCTGCCAAAATTTTAATCTCTGAAATGCTTTATCGCCAAAATTTATCGCAAATTTTACGCTAAGCGAAATTTGTTTTTTGAAGAGCTTTTACTCCAAAAGTTAATGATTTATGTCAAATTTTTGTCACTAAAAAAACTTTATCCCCAGAATATTTTTGCGCCAAATGCTATCGCTTTTAAGCTAAAATTTTACCACTATTATGGCAAAATTTTAATGTTTTCATTTTACGCCACATATTGAAGCTTTCATGCCAAAATATATCATTATTTCACCAAAATTTTATTCCTAAATTACTTTTAAGCCAAATGTAATTGCTTTATCGCCAAATTATTATGTGGAATTATGTTTTGCTGATTCACACAAATGTATCATTTAGACAAAGATAATCTTTGTTACGATAAATTTAGGCCAAAAATTATTCCCTAAAACGCATTAAATTGTTCTATTTGTTGATGCGCGTTTTTTCTAATAGGAATAAAACGCACGAATGATAAAACGAAATTCGAATGATATTCGAATGATAAAACAAAATTATTTAAAAAGGGGAAAAATGAAACTAAAGAATAACTTACATTTTTATTCTTATATATCCTTTGTTGGAGGCGAAAAGGATACTTTTATTGCCTTACTTAAACCTGCCCATGCATAGCCTTATCAAATGAATGAAGAAAACAAGAACAACATCGGAAAACCACAGAAAAATTTGATACTTTCCAACAAACCTTTCTTCTGTAAACTAAAATTAAAAAGCGCGCGAGCTATAATTTTTCCACGCGAATTCAAATAACGGTTACCACAAAACCTTAACTATGCCAATAGCTTTAAAATGAAACATAAAAACAACCGAACAATTTAATGCGTTCGATCGACGTTTTTGCCGTGAACTAGCGTTCTAAAAATAAAAAGTAACATTTTTTTGCGCGAATTCAAATAACGGTTGTTATAAAACCTTAATTATGTGAGGAACATTAAAAAGAAAATAATTATTTGATAATCATATATAAGTTACTAATAAATTGAAAATTTTTTTCTTGTTTGTTTCGTATTTTCATGAGTGGCAACATCATAAAAATTGTTTATTATCTGTATCAGTGGCCAGCATACGTTATAAGAACAATCTCAGAATAATCAATAATTTCAGAATATCAGAATCAGAATAAATATTTAAAAGAATTTATGTTCTTTATTTACTATAACTAAAAAAATTCTGCAAATAGAGATTTTGGAGATATAAATTTTAAGAAAATTTAAAATGTCTTATTTAGCTAAAGGTCTAAAAGAAGACTTAAATATATTATGTAAAGAATTATCAATAACCACAGAACCCGATTTCAGAATTATTGATTATAAGAATGCTATTCTTAAAAGCGACGATTATGATGAGGGATTTTGTAGGGAGTTGTTAAACACCATTATTAATCAGAGGAACACGAACGACGAAGGAAAGATGAATTAGAACTGGAAAAACTAAGAATAACAGCTGAAGTCGAGAATGCAAAAACTGAGGTAGGGAAAAGAAATAACCCTAGTAATGCAGAAGTTCAATGCGGAGGAAGATATCAGTTTATATTTAGTACTATTTGAAAGACAAGTTAGTTGGGTGTCGTTACCAGAAGGAGAATGGGTCTCACAACTTTTAGGACTACTGTCCTATGAGATACACCAACTAATTGCTCGTGAGCCAGAGGAGAGAATTAATGATTATAATTATATAAAAGAATTATTGTTAAAACGTTTCAAATTGACACCCGAAAAGTTTCGTCAGTTATTTGTAATGCATACAAAATCTCAGAGAAGTACATGGCGAGATTATTATCACGAATTACACACATACTTCGAAGGCTGGACATCAGCGTTAAAGATAACAACGTTCGATCAATTGAGAGACTTAATAATCACGGACCAGATTAAAAAGCGAGTTCCATCCGATTTTAAAGATTATTATTTAAACGAATGGAGTAGTATTATTTCGCCTGCGGTATTGGTTGAGAAACTTGACGATTATGAAAACGTAAAAGGGCCTGCTACAGAGCATCTTCTAACAGCGACCGTGAACAATCAAAATCCTCTAAACAACCCTTACCAAAATTTCGGGAAAATTTCAGCAGGGACCAACATCGTAATAAATTAGTTGTGAGAGGTGCGTATAGGAACAGAGTCTCTGACGGGTGGGAAAAGCGAGATTCATTAAGATGTTACGAATGTGGAGATGCTGGACATTTGAGATCCTATTGTCCTAAATTAGAGAAACGAAACGGACATAGTTCAATATTTCAGAAAAAAATAATGAAAATCAGCGTACGGCAAATATTCATGTCGCTCAAGTTCGTTCTGCAATGTCCACAGAAGGACTTAAAACTAAAGAAATAAAGTTAAAAAACAGAACAGTAGTCGCACTTATCGACACAGGTAGTTCCGTAAGTCTACTACGGGAAGATGTGTGTATTGAGACACCACACTTTTCTGATAAAGAAATAGTGTTGACAGGAATCGGAATTTTCGGGTTTCAACTAAGGGCTGTTTTCAAGAAGAATTTATCATAGATGGAAATGATTTCATTCTGACATGGCATGTGGTGCCAACCTCACAATTACAATTTCAGGCCGTTATAGGTACTGATATTTTAGATCAGGCTACGTTAATAATCAATGAGGAGGGCATTGAATTTAACAAAAAGAAAACGAGTGCATGGTTAATGCAAGTATCTGAATTAAATCTAGATGAGGAGATCGAACTAAGTCACATCGGCGACACAATGGTAAAGAATAAACTTTCAGACATGATCTCTTCGTATAGGCCAGAGAAAATGAAACTACCGATGTTTCTATGAAAATCATTTTAAAAGATGACATACCCGTTTATCAACGAGCTCGTCGCCTGTCGCTTCCAGAAAAACAAGAAGTTAATAAACAGATCCAGGAATGGCTAGAACAAGGGATAATAAGAAGTAGTTCTTCTGAATACGCCAGCCCTATTGTGCTAGTGAAGAAAAAAGACAACACAACTAGGTTGTGTGTAGATTATAGAAAGGTAAATAGGAAACTCGTCAAAGATAGGTTTCCTTTACCTCTAATCGATGACGTTTTAGATAAATTGCAAGATGCAACTGTAGGATTTGTTTGCCTGCTAAGCACCAGATGGAAACACATCACGGATTATGTGCCTTTCACACCAACCTTTTGCCATGTAGTGGCAGTATTGGACCTTGAACTCTGGCCCTGGAAGAAGGGAAAAACCCCGTAGTTGGGCGCGAGAGGAGAAAGTTAACGGACATGGGAGACGCTGCGTCAAGCAGCGGTAGAAAATGGTTGTGAATGTATCCATACTTTTCTGTAAATATTGATGTAAATATATTCATTAAATATGTGTTGTTGAGAGAAAACCAACGCTTCTTTATGTCGCTTTGAAATACATCCCTAGATTGCCTCCCTCTGTCGTTAAGAATATGCTAGACTGAGAGAAAAGTCTACATTAATGATTTACAAATATCAAATAATAAATTTGATCGAACGCAAGAATTCTTCTTTAATAGTGTAACAGCCCCATGGTGGACCAAGTCCATCTGCCTACTGGCAGATTTGGAAACATGGGGGTTTTCTTTACCTGGTAGGGTTGTCAGCCCTACTCGTCGTATTAGACCCTCTAGTCATATTGGATTCCGCACGGCGATGCCAGATTTCACATCTATGACATTGCCGGGACTCGACCTGCGTCACCTAGCGCCAAGCCGCTAGTCGCTTGGCCATCAGGGCCATATATATATATATATATAGACGCAACATTCTTTTTTCCTTTTGTTGTTGTTAATACAAATAAATATTTAATTAAAAACCAAATATATTATGTTAAGAGCAGCCCAAGAGCAGAAACTGACGTTCATAAATAGTCTAAAATTATTGTTATGTTTTATAATAGAGTATGATGAGAAATAGTAATACTAATGTTTGATAAATTTTATATTTTTATTATAATTACGTATTAATTTTTTTTTCATTTATTAATTTATTTCTATGCATTCATACTTTCGTAAGTCAGAAATGAATAATTTGTTTATATTTAGCACAAGCTTACTGAATGCAAACTCTATGATAATCAAGGAATCTACCATAATCTAATCAGACTCTACCAGTACTACCTTAATTCAAGAAATAAAACTCCTACATGATTACTATTCCACATTTCGCCTAGATTATTTATATATAAATATAAAAATTTGTATACATTAAAAATATTATATATATGTATATGTATATCAAACCAAACTGAAAAATGAGATTAACTTGTAACTTTACAGGAATTTTTTAGAAATATATAGTAGCCTAAAAATAAGTACTGCAAAACAACTAAATTTTTAGTTATAGGAATTTTTCATGGCAGTATCTCTTGTTTAGATTAAAATGCCCTTTGTGATAAGGATAAAAGAAATGAATCATTAATTTGGCAATAAATTAGCAAGAAAGAAATTTCAGATATAATTAAATCTCAATATAAAAACATTAAATCATATATAAGTCTTTAATAGTTTTAGCCTGTATACTTTTTACCGTTAGTTACTTTTCTAGATTAATACTTTTCCAGAAGTCATTAAACTCCCTGGATTTTGAAATAGATCAAATTGAAGATTTCTACTTTTTGTTCCTAGCACTTCTTCCTAGCACTTCTTACCTTAATGGAAAACACCAGAATTCTAATTGTTATATATTTTACAATTTAATATTTTTCGATCTCCTATTATGCAAAAACATGTCATTTTTTAAAAAATTTGAATAAAAAAAAAAATAAAAAAGGTTGTTGATAAGGTGCAAATTATCTGAATAAAATATAAAATACGTAGTAGTATTTTGGGGCTTATATATTTCGTGTTATATATTTCGTGCTTATTATGCTTATTTATTTGTAATACACCAACTCATTAAAGCCCAAACTAGTACATTAAGAAAAGAGTCCATACAGTCCTTTAAGTTATATTCAAACAGTTTTAAAATAATAAACAGTTAATAAATACAAACAGTCACAATGGAACCCCTAAATTAAATGTTCTCTTTGGCAAGTACACAAAAGGCCAAATGCTAAAGATAATTCAGAAAAGACTCAACTTCATTGAATCAGTTGTGCATCTTGTGAGGCTGGATGGAGATGATTTTGAAAGTTAATAACTCACATATCTTTTATCAAATTAATCAAAAATTAGCTCGATGAAGCACTGATAATTATCCAAACAAATCTCCATCTATCAGTGTTAAATGTTTTTCATTCATCGAATGCGGTGAACATGCATTGTCACTTCTTCCTCCAAGTAGATTTATCTCGCCAATGTTCTGATCAACCAATTCTCTTCTTCAAAATGTCTTTTACACTAATGATGGTGGGTCGTTTTCATTAAAAGGGAGGAGAAGAAAGAGGATTGCCTTCCCATAGGCGCCGAGAGCAGCTTCGCTTCCGGTCCCAACTGCTGCTCCATCCGGACCAGGTGCAACGTCTGGGACAGGCTGGAAAACGGAGGCACACCCAGGGCCAGGTGGCGCTCGGCATGCAGGGAGTAACAACGGAGGGGTCTGGATGGACGAGGTCTACCAATTCTTCAAGAACCTCGGCTAAAGGAGATCTAAAATCAAATGCACCATTCATTTCCCGCTAGAATATTTTCAAATAATGATGTCCTGATTACAGATAATTGATTTTACTAAGGATAATTAATATGGTTATTGTTAATCGAAGTAATTATTCTGGAAAGTATAAACAATAAAAGTTTTCATTTAAAAAAAATGTAGTATTCTATTTAAACTCCATATATATTTTAGAATATTTCTAAAAAAAAAAAAAAAAAAAAAAACACCACATGAAACTGATAATAATTTCATTTACTCCACTTTTGTTTTTTTACTCTAGTTTTCATTCTACAGGGTTATGATGATCACTTTCATTTATTTGGTAAATTAGTTTTTTGAGCTGACAAACCAGGCAACAAATGAAGAGAAAGATTATTTATAGCTATCAATTCAAATATTACCCGCATAGCCTTAAATAACCTTTATCCTTCTCATTCAGACAATGAAATTCATGTTTTGTAATACATTTCGATCGTAAAACATTAACTATTATTACCATTTAATATCCGGATGGTAAATTCAGCATAGAATGGATAGATGCGCTAAGATGTTAACATGCTTGTGGAATTCACAATGGAACAAACAACATTAAAACAATTATGTCGATTCAAATTTCAGCAGCTGTAGGAATTTGAGAGAGGAAAATCATTGGAATGATAGAGTCTGGGCAGTTAGATCGGAAAGTTGCCCGCCTCCTTGGTCTTTCAGGAAATACAGTAAGTAAGATACCAGTGAGTGTGAGTGGGTTTACACATACGTCCGTCCAGGATCAGGACACCATTCGATGATTAATAATTAGGAGAAACACATAACCCACATTCATGCACTCATTCAACTGCATTATTGTCCGGCATCCGCATTCAAGGAGCACATTTAGTACTGCCCTTACGTCTGTCTGTACCGCCCGTATAGGTGCCTACCTAACAATAATTTGTTATAAGGTGTTATTTTTGGTTTCCACCCATCATTGTTTCTATTTGGAATGGTATGTCTTTCGAAGGGTTTAGGTTATGATGGAGTAGAAATAGATCATCTGCAGTGGCGAACTGCGATTCTGTTTTAGTTCTAACCAAAATGATGCTCTTGTTTGGAAATTCCGTGGTAAATGTTTTAATGCTGCGTACTATTTGGGGCGCCATACTCCTCCCCAAAATTCAAGAGATTATTTAGTGCATACATTGATTCCCTCAAGTAATAACCCACTACACCATGGGAGACCAGCTGTACATTATTACATCCTTTTTGCCGCATGTTCGCCTCTCATAGTAAGGATAACAGGAGACATTTTCCAACAGAATAATGCTTGGCCTCACACAACAAAAGTGCCACAGGACTGTTTCCACACTTTTGAACTTCTTCTTTGGACCTTCCTGTACTCAAATTTGTCCCTGATGGAAAATCTGTGGAGCGATCACCTGGGTTGAAAAATTAGGCAGCATCGAAACTTCGTTGAACTATTTTCACGCTTAGAGATACTGGGAAATTATATGTCGCAGAACACGATATGAAACATGTGTGCCTCAATGCTTGACTGCATTGCATGGTGTATTGAAGCTAGAGGTGGCAACAAAGAGATGCTATACCCATGATTTCTTCTGAGCTTTTCTGAAATAAATGATTATTTTGCTTCCTTTGTGTAAAAACTTACTTATATCAGTATTGCAAAGCACACATGTAACATTTAAAATATTCCCTCCACAAATCTTCTTAATGCGTTCCCTCCTTAATTTTGAGCACATTTAATGCTGTATGCTACAAGTAGAAAAAAAGTTTCCTATTTGTTACGTTTACTACAATGTAACGCGTTAAGTACTTTTCATTACATCATTTATACACTTGAAATATTTGACTTCATACCTAGCCTTACAGAATGCTTAGCATATAAAGAGAAAATTTTTATATTTAGCGCATCTTTATATTTAACTCGAAACACCATCGCAGTGTGTAATTCAAAAACGATGTTTATACTTTTTAAATGTCTCTACAAAAAAAAAAAAAAAAAAAAAAAAAAAAGAATAAATAAATAATAATAAAAATGTTGCGACACACAAATTCTTCTTAAAATCTGAAAACATTGAAGAAGAGAATTTCTTCAACAGGAAACTAACTCCACCACCAGCATCTTCCAATTCTAATTCAAATATAGCGTATTAATCATAAACTCGTATGCTAAGCTTTAATTTTTCTTACTACTTCATTTTTCGACAAAACTTTTGATATTTAAAAAAGAAAATTTTATATAAAAATTAAATGCTATTCAAGCGAATTTCAGCAAATTCTGGAGGATGCTGGTGGGAGGGAGGAGTATTCCTGACACCTAATCAAAATAATCAATTCAAAAATTCGCATCTCACTTGAACCTCACTTATTACATATCTTTATATAAACAAGTAGCACTAAACTAAAACAAATTATTTTCCTCACATATTACTCTTTTCTGAATCTCTCTCTAAATAGACTCAAATCCCTATTCTTCACAATGAAATAAATGAATCATTTTTATGAAGGAGACAACAAATGCTTGACGAGCGCTTCTTTCTTATGCACTGCAGAGCTCTTGTGCTCATTTCTTATCTCAGATCAACTCATGATAGCATAATATTAACACACCACTTTTCAGTATTTCCAGCAATGAAAGTTATTTAAACACATATATCTTATGATACATTCTTCTTCACTTTCCCTCTTTTTTAGGCTCAGACACTTAGCACCACGTTTAATGTTCTCAATCTCCTTAGCAGACTATGTTTGAACAGTTAACAATCAACATAAAATTTCAATATTCTCTTTAATTTATAATTTTCCTTCAATGGCGCAGCATCTTAAAATTAAGTTCCGTGAATTATCCTTACTTTAAAAATATGCAATTACCTGCCTATCTAATAAAAAAATCTCTTTGAATAACATAAAATTATGAAGGAAGGATCCCTTCTAGCATTCTAAAACAACACTTAAGCATTCCATTACAATAGTTAAGTGTTCAACAGAATTTTGCAAAAGACATTCCCTATTACACCACTGTTTTTACTGGACAAGTTCTTTGTCTTTCACTTTTTTTTTTTAACGTCAAATGAACTTATGATTTCTTAAGCATAGAAGATAACTTTTCAGTATTTCAGAAAAATACAATAGCATCTTTAAATCTACATCTATTATAAAATTACTCAATCATCAAATTCCAAAACTAAAAGCAATATCATCCATCAGGTTTGTATAAGTACTGTGCAAATTGACGTTACAGAAAATTAGTAGTTTTTTACTAATCATAGAATCTCATCTCTCTTCAGATAACTCCAGACGCTCTCCCCACCCACTGAAAAAAGCGTTGTGTGTAAAGACAGAATTGTCATTAAACAGCCAACACACATTTTTTTTAATTCAATCAACATCGAAACTTTAATACCATCTTTACACTACGAACAGGAAAGCAAGCCTATTTCAATTTTGGGTTTAATCAAAATCCTGTCTAATTCAAGAAATTTGATTTTAATTCTTCCCCAATGTGATCCCGCTGAAATGATTCGGAAATCGGGTAATACAATTTATTCCACTGCATAAGATATGACGAACAAATAAATAAACTAGAATGATTTCAAATGCAATGGTCTTTCCTTGTTATGGATCTTTGATTTAGCTGACGAATACTTAATAAAATTAAAAACATATTTTTTTTATTATTTCCAATGTCAACTGAAAATGGCAAACACAATATAAAAACAGTGTAAAAACACGCAAGAAAAAAAGGAAACAATAAAAGAAAAAATGTCAATGTCTCATCAGCAAAGTTCTAGCGCTCCAATATCTTTTCACTTCAGAATTCCCATGCGAGGCAGGGCATCCTGCTACGTATGGTGCCTGTTCATGATCTCGTCTTTCCCACAGAGCGGGCGATTTGGGCCATCAAAAATGCCAATGCGATGCAGATGGCTCGTCAAACAGTCATAGCCCAAAATTAAAACAATTTTGAGATTCTTTCGACATGTTACATAAATTAGAAATTAACCTTCAACACTCTTTTATATTCTATTTTCTGAACTTAATTTTCTTATGGTCATTCTTATTTTATGTCCAACTTTTCTTGATTATTAAATAGTGATTATTATTGATCAAATGATTAAGAACAGAGAGGATCAAGACTGCAAGGGGTAAATTTTGTTCCTTTTCTTTTGGTTCCATTTGTTACACATTTTCTTTTTACTCTATGATTGCTGCTGTTAGCCTGCTTAATCTTAGTGGTGAGGTTACAGAGATGAAGAAAAGTACAGTTAGTATCTGTAAAGAAAACAAATATTTCAAGCTTACCCTTTGCCGGTTTCAAGATATCTTTGAATATTTTTATTTCTTTTTTGTTCTTTTTAACTTCATTGTTATTTTTCCGATCATGAAGACATTCATATGGTTCTTTGATCAGATTTTCGGGTAAAAGATAGTAAACCTCCTTTTCTTTTTCGACATCTTTTATGTGAATAAATGTAACAGCAGCTTCGACAATTGTATCTGAAGATTTGCTGTTAAAAATCTAATTTTTCCGAGAAAGATTCTTAGTAGAACCATTCTCCACACATTTCGCTTTCATTGCTAGCACATCTTCAGCAGAGTTTAGAAAAAGTCCTGTGCCAATCGTACTATTGTATTGGTTAGTTTAACGAAATTTCCTTTTCTGGTATTTATAAATCCATGAAATGCAAATAAACTTATTGATTTTTTGAAAATTTAGGAAATTTTGGATTCATTTAATTAGAAATTTTAAAAAAATTATAATCCCGAGATGAAGTTGAATTAAAAAGTTACCTGTTCTAAATATTTCTTGGTAATCATTTATTTCTGACCATGTTAACTGTAACCACATCTCACATTTGTTTTTATGAATTAGTTTCGTTAATGAAAGTAAATTTATCCCTCAGCTTTGCGTACATTGTTATGACTTCAGATCTTAACTTATAATGTAGTTTTAGTGTAAATAAGTGTCTTGAAATTTTTTCAGTTAAAAGATGGCTTCATCAAATGATTCTAAAGGGCAGTCTAACTGCTATAATATATGTACTCAATCTCAACTTCCATGGGGTGTACGGAAAGAGAGACAGACTTTTTCCATCTGGCATAAACGTTGATATAGAAGTTAAACCAGGTGAATTCATTTTACGAACTTTGTTTGCAGAATTTACTGTACAAGCTGAGCGTAAAATTGATCTTGTCTTAGCTGAGTCGTTGGAAAGACCTCTGTCAAAATCGCTGCAAAGAGGTGAAGATGCTTTTATTTGATCAATTACTTAGTGCATTTGGTTCTGTTGCAGAACATTGTCTTCCATCACTTTTACGAACACTTTTTGCATGGTATGATCGGCAAGGGGTTGATTCACCATTATCTATAGAATTAAGAATGAGATGTGATTCTAAAAGTAAAGGCGATGTTCAAGAAAAGACTGAAAAAGATTATTTACATGAAAGACGAGATCTTGCTGTAGAATTCATATTTTGTTTGGTACTCATTGAGGTCTTAAAACAGTTGTCGGTGCATCCTGGACATGACGATTTGGTAATGTACATTGAAAATCTAGCTTTTAAGCATTTCAGATTTCGAGAGGGTGCCCAAACTGGACCAAATGCCCAAAATGTGAATATCATAGCTGATTTGTATGCTGAAGTAATTGGTGTCTTGGCCCAATCTCGATTTCAGTCTGTCAGGAAACGTTTTGTTGCAGAATTAAAAGAATTGAGGAGCAAGGAACCTAGTCCAATTACAACACACAGCATAATTAGTCTTCTTATGGGAATGAAATTTTTAGAGTTAAAATGGTTCCAATTGAAGAATTTGAAGCTTCCTTTCAGTTTATGCAAGAATGCCACATACTTTTTAGAAGTAAAAGATAAAGATATCAAACATGCTCTTGCTGGATTATTTGTTGAAATTTTAGTTCCTGTTGCAGCTACAGTTAAAAATGAAGTAAATGTTCCATGCTTGAAAACTTTTGTTGAAATGTTATATTCACATACATTAGATTTATGTACTAAAAAGAAACACAGCTTGGCTCTTTTTCCATTAGTAACTTGCTTACTTTGTGTAAGTCAAAAATCATTTTTTCTTCAGAATTGGCATTATTTTTTGGCTATGTGTTTATCACATTTTAAAACATAGAGATCCTAAAATGTGCCGTGTTGCATTAGAATCTCTCTACCGATTATTGTGGGTTTACATGATTCGTATAAAATGTGAGAGTAATACAGCCACTCAAAGTAGATTGCAAAGTATTGTAAATTCATTGTTTCCTAAAGGATCCAAAGCTATTGTACCTAGAGATACACCTTTGAACATTTTTGTAAAAATTATACAATTTATTGCTCAAGAAAGATTGGATTTTGCTATGAAAGAAATAGTTTTTGATTTGTTATCTGTTGGTCGTCCTATCAAGATTATTCTGACTCCAGAACGTATGAGTATTGCTTTGAGAGCTTTCTTAGTGGTTGCTGATAGTTTGCAACAAAAGGAAGGTGATCCACCAATGCCAAGAACTGTGGGTGTATTGCCTTCAGGAAACACACTCAGAGTTAAAAGACATTCTTGAACAAAATGTTAACAGATGAAGCAGCTCGAACTATTGGTATGTCTCATTATCATCCATATGTAAGAAAAGTATTTGATGACATTTTAAAAGCTCTTGATGTCCAATTTGGTCGTCCACTTTATGATGACTACTGTTCAAAATATTAATAAAGAGCCAGATGATATGATAACTGGTGAAAGAAAACCCAAAATAGACTTATTTTCGTACTTGTGTTGCTGCAGTTCCCAGACTTATTCCTGATGGTATGAGTCGACATGATTTAGTTGACTTACTGTCACGCCTCACTGTTCATATGGATGAAGAACTACGGGCTTTAGCATTTCAATCGCTTCAAAATATGACACTTGATTTTCCAGACTGGAGGGAAGATGTTATTTATGGTTTTCGTTCAATTTATGCTACGAGAAGTAAATGATACATTCCCTCAGTTACTGATAATGCATTACGTATATATTATTACAATTCCTTACTAACTGAAAATGCTTTTATCTACGCAGTCACAAACTCACTCAGAAAAACTGCCCATGAACAAAATAAAATTGATCACTTGTGTTCTGTATTGCATTTGGTTGAAGCAGTAGCTTTGGTGATGCTTTGTCATTGTAGACTTCCGCCTCGACGAGTAGCAGTCCATATACTTAAAGAAACAAAAGCACTTCTAAAAATCTTAGTTCCATCTTGTGAAGAAGATTATGTTTCTGAAGTTATTGATCAATGCTGTCCATTAGTTGCTGAGAAATGCCTTCCACTTCTTCCTCCTGCTGAAAAGGCTGCTTTATTGTCTGCATCTCACATTGATCTTCAATGGCTAACTGAAAGAAACAGCTCTGCATGGACTTCTGGACTTCATGATACAACTGAGGGATCTAATAAACTTTCCAGCAATTTGGAAATTTCAGAAAATTCAGGTTTAGATCCTTGGTGTGTTTGTTTATTAGGTTTCATTGATAATAGTACTTTACTAAAAACGATGCCCGACAGCTGTTGCACATTCTTGGCTGATAGTGTATTCTAGAATAACCACTCTCTTCAGTTACCTTGATCTCAACCCAGCTAATGACAATAGAGCTTCTTTATTAAGACCAGCTCCGGTAGTAAAGAAAGCACTCAATGAAAGAGAGTTACATTTAACTTTATGGAGAAATTATTTAATGTTTGCTTGTCGTATAGCTCCACCCAACTGTAACCCACCTTCTCGTTTCATTCCTACTGAACTGAATCTTAGTTCTTCGCCTGATAGTATTACTTCTGAAAGATCTGATAGTAGATCTCCTAATAATTCCAGTGTGCAAGTATCAAGTCTTTTTAAACAAATAACTCCTTTACTTAGGAGTGAACAAGCAGATCTTCGTGATTCTATTGTTATTGGTTTATCTAAAGTTAATCATTTAGTTGTAAAAGATTTAATGGAAGAATTAGTAATATACATTAGAGAAGCTATTGATCGAAAAGCAAGAAAATGTCCGTAGACGAAGACGACGAGATGTATTATGAGTACAACTTGCTCGGGTACTTGAACTTATTGCTGAGCAAGGCACTTTTGGTATAAGTAACAGTGTTCTTGATAGAGATGCATCATCTTTGAATACCACATTTGTTGAATATATAGATGGTGCTCGTTTATATCTGGAAACAGAAAACGAAAAGATGTCCTTGGTATAGTGCAAGAGATCAAACAGCATTTCTGTGGATTTATCCATAAACTAATAAAAAGCTTTTCTCTGGAAAATAGGCATAATTTATTAGGATGTGACTTGCGTCGAAATCTCTTCTATCTTTTTGCATCTTGAGTGGTAAATTTGGATCACATTTTTGGAATAGGTGATCGAAAAGTTTTTAAGGAAGAACCTTGCTCAGATTTTGAATTTTCTGCTTTGCAAGCAATGTCAGCAGTATTATGTTGTGGACCCTGTTTTGACCTTCAAGGTCTCAGTGAAGAAGGTCCATTTTACTCTTGGTTAAATAGCTTGTTAAATTCAGATGTTGAGAAAATTTACCAATTAGGTCAAGAAACTGTTGTTCTGCTCTTAGAATTTAATTCAGACTCTGGAACATTATTGGATTGGTTAGTTGATTGTTGCTACACTGGCGATATTCAAATGGCTGATGGTTGCTTCAATGCTCTTGCCACTATATTTAGTGTTCGTGAATATCCATGTGATCATTATGTTGCTATTATTAATGTAACTTTACTTAACACTGGATCTCCTAGAAGCAAAATTCAAGAAACTGCCTTTCAGTTACTTCAGATTTTAGATCACCGTTTCTTCAGTAGCTGTACTTCCATTTCAGTTGATGGCGAAACTGATGCTGTTAATCAGCATGTAGTTTTAAGAAGGAAGCACCATCAGTTTTATGATGCTTTATTTTCATCAGGATATCCCTGTACCCAGATGCAACTTTCCCATCATCTTGCACAATTACATCCTGAGTTAACAATGCCTATTTTCTCTGAAATAACTAGCAGACTACAAACTGCACGTCCAGCTGTAAGACAAAATTTACTTCAATATGTTTTGCCATGGCTTTACAATATGGAACTGGTTGATCCTAACATCACTCACTGTAGTCCTTTGCCACACTTAAGTCGTATTCAAGAATTTTGCTCTTCTGAAACTTGTCAAAGTATTGTACTTGAACGTAGAGAAGGATGGGGTTCAGCAGAAGCTACAGAAATGGTTCTAAATAATCTCTTTTATATCACAGCGAAGTTTGTTGATAATCATCCACATGAAATTGAAGATCTGTGGGCTTCCTTATGTAAGTGTTGGCCAAATAATTTAAAAAGTTATTATAAGATATTTATTTATTGTGACAGGCCTTGCACCTAACGAATTACTTGTATTTGCTAAGCGTGTTGTATTATTTATGGCAAAAGCAAGACCAGAAAAGTTGTTAGATGAGATGATGGCTGATATGCAGACTGTGGAAACATTGAACTGTCTTATTGAAAGAACTGAAACCCCTCCTTTCTTTAGAGTCACTAGCATCCGCAAAGAAAGCAGTCATTCTGATGATGGAGGATCTAGTTCACAACCAGATGCTCCACGAGTGAAGTCACTCTTGAACGGGGCACTCTTCATACGAAGCGGCATAGTACAGAAAGTGGTTGCGAAAAGGACAGTCAGATCAGAAAGGATGCTTGTGGTTCTGAGTCTTTACAAAGTTCTTGCAGTATGGTTCCATCAGCAAAAATTAATCCTGGCCCCTCATCTACTACAGCTAGTGATGATGGTCAAAATACTGTAATTTCCTCTGTGGAGGAAGACAACTTTTACTTTTATGTCATGTTCCTGATGAACCAGTGAAACCTGAAACTCCACAACCTCATCCATTACCAATGCCTGAATTTGGTGGCTATTATGCTCCTTTAACAGAATTCCTTCCTGATAGTTC
Source organism: Caerostris extrusa (assembly GCA_021605095.1). Lineage (NCBI taxonomy): Eukaryota > Metazoa > Arthropoda > Arachnida > Araneae > Araneidae > Caerostris > Caerostris extrusa. Next base: position 146,442 of record BPLR01019877.1, read on the forward strand.
TCAACCTGTAACTGGATTTCATAGATGTAATTTAGCTGTGATGCTTTTAGTCGATGTAATAGATGGTATAAGCATTGACTGGTCACCTCATGTACCTTTAATGTTGCATGTGATATTTTTGGGTCTGGATCATACCCGTCCCTTAGTGTGCATGAACATTGTAAAACACTTTTTACTTAAATTATTAATTGTTTTAACAAAGCATGAAGATCATTTAGGAGTTGCTAGAATTCTCTTAAGTAATAAAAACCTTCGAGAATTGGGTTATGGCCTTCCATTGCAGAATTTTGTTACTAAAATTAATTTTACTGAACAGAAACTTTTTGATGAAAGTGATTTAAGTGAAATTAAGCCTACATCTCCTACTGATGACACTGAATCAACATCTAGCAAAGATCAAGATAGTAGCTCTTGTGAAACTCTTGCAAATGAGGAAGCTATTGTGAACAAAATTTTAGAGCTAAATAAACTAACACCAAATGTTGATGATACAATCAAATCTTTAATAGATTATTTAGCTGGGAAAAAAGGTCATGCCTTATGGAGTTATGAAGATATTACTGCTAAAGTTTGGTCTGTGAAAAGTGCTGAACAATTATCTACATTTTTGCAGCATATTCTTTTTGTATTTAAAGAATCTATTCCTTTGGCACATATTCAAGATCGTTGGGCCCAAATATCTTTACAATTGGCTCTGTCTTGCTCTTTCGCCATTATGCTGGTCGTTCATTGCAGATCTTCAGGGCTTTAAAAGTTCCTTTGAATGCCAGAATGTTGTGTGATATATTATCACGTCTTGTAGAAACTGTTACAGAGCAAGGTGAAGATATGCAAGGATATGTTACAGAATTAATGCTTACTCTTGAAGAAGCCATCGATTCTTTAGATTCCGCTTTCAAAATCAGTGATATTATGAAAGACTTCTTTAAATCCACTCCTAATTTAAATAAAGAAAGCAATCGGAAAAGTGCTCCTCCAATCACTGTTACTCAATCTGGCCATTCTAGTGGATCTAGTAATCCATTACCAATGTCTGTTAATCATCAAAGAAGTACTTCTTATTCTGGTAGGAAATATCCTGATTCTCCTACTATAGAAATAAAAGATCTTAGAAATCGTAGCAATACTGACATTGATGTCAGGTTACGATCAAATAATCTTGGGAGATCTAGAAGTGCTCAGTCATTAAAAATGGCTGATGAGCAATTTTCTCAAGAAGATCGAATGACACTATTGTCACAATTTTTTTGGATTGCTATCTCACTTTTAGAATCTGATTATGAACATGAATTTCTACTTGCTGTCAGGTTACTTGAAAAGGTAATGACAAAATTACCCTTAGAACGTACTGATTGTCAGGAAAAGTTAGAGAAAATTCAAATGCAAATTAAGTGGTCTAATTTCCCTGGAGTACATGCTTTACTTCTTAAAGGATGTGCTTCTCCAACAACTTTTGATTCTACTGTTAAAATTTTAACTTTATTTACACCATTGTTAGATATTCCTATTGTAGATCCATCAGAATCTTTAGCCTTTCCATTTCATGTCATGGCTCTATTACCATATTTATTGTTAAATTATGATGATCCAAATACATTGTGCATTAAAAGTGCTGAAAATATAGCTCAAGTTTGCATGGAAAATCTAAGAAATTAGAAAATTTAGCTACTGTTATGATGTTGTACAGTCGACGTTCATTCAGTAAAGAAAGCTTTCAATGGACAAAATGTGTTGTAAAATATTTATATGATGCCTATTGTCATATCTTTTTTGAATCTAATCACTTTCCTTGTTGAAATTTTAGAAAAGGGGCCACAAAATCTCATACCTCATGTCCTAGGAATTCTTTATTGTGTTCTCCATTATTTAGATGTTACTTGTTCTGCTCAAGCTATAAATTCGGATCTCCTTCGAGTTATATCTAGATATATTGAAGGCCCCCAGTGGAAAGATGCATTGAAAATATTAAAACTTGTAGTTACACGATCATCCACACTTGCTGCTCCTCCTGCCCCATTCAGCATTGGTTCTTCTGCAGCAGATTGTGTCAGCATTGCCTCAAATACATCATTTGCTGATTCAGAATTTGGAACTAAAAGGGAACTGCCAGGAAGAACTATGGATTTTACTATAGATCTATCACAAACCCCAGTTGTAGGTCAAAAATATCTTTTAAAAGATAGCCCCAAAGATGGTGATAAAGAAGGTTCTTCTGCTTCACCTAGACGTAGTCTTTCTCATAATCATTCTTTTACAGAAAATGGTTCTGTTGGTTGGAAACGTCCTTGGTTATCTCAAGCTCGAACAAGAGAACACTTAATTGGTTTATTGACTAGCTGTGGACAAAGAGTAGGTTTACCTAAGAGTCCATCAGTTATATTTAGTCAAAGTAGTGACATAATTGAACATCAATCTTCAATGTGCAGTAGTACTGAAGAAATATCTGCAACAAACAATGAATCGGCTGACAGTAAGCTTGAAGATGGTCATCCAGAACATGCACAATTTGGTGTTTTTAAAGATTTTGATTTCTTAGAATATGAATTAGAAAGTCAAGAAGGGGAGAGCATGGATAACTTTAATTGGGGTGTTCGTCGCAGATCTCTTACTAATTATGATGGTAGCACAGATGATATTTCAAAACCAAAACTTAGTTTAAATATGAGCAATTCTACATTAAGTCCTCGAAAAGAAGAATCATCAGACGATGAAATAGGAAGTGTATCTCCACTTGATGATGTACATCCTGATTTGCCTAGTAGCAGTAGTGGCTATATATTTCCTCCAAGTTCCCTTCCTTTATCTGAACATAGAAGAAGGCCAATCAGTCCTGCTTCAGGTTCAACTCATAGTTTAGCCAGTGATGGTGATTTAACATTAAGTATTACTTCCAAGTTTTTCACCTTTGGCAGCAATTCATTTACCACTTGGATCAGATGATATTGAAGATATGTGGAGAGCACATGTGCGTGAATTAATGTCTGATACAACTGGCAATATATCTGCTAATACATACCAAATTATGTCTCGACTTTTCAAAGAAATGTTTAGGCGAGTTACTAGACTAACAAGAGAATGTTGCCAGATGATTTCTCATGTAGATTGTTTCCGTGGTGTTGCTTCCCATTTTCTTACTATGCTTGATGTTCTCATCAATCAAGTTGAATGTCCATTTATTCATGTTGATCCTGAAGTTATGTTGCATTTGAGCGTCACAAATTTTGTGTTTTAGAGATACAAGAACATTGGGAAACTTTTCTAGAAAAGCAAGAACATACAATGGAATGCATGGATAGTATGAAGTCTGCTATTAAGTTAGAACAACTTGGCGAACCTATGTCTGAAGGAACTGTTGAAGAACATAGAATAGATCTCTGCAGATGTTTGTATAAATTACATTTTCAACTCTTACTGTTATTAGAAAGCTATGTGAAATTGCTTTCTTTATTAACAGTTAGAGTTCAACAAATGCACATTGTTGACCTGTCTCAAGATATTACATCTGTGAAGAATGAAGTTATAAGAGCTGTGGAGGATACTGAGAGTGATAGATTATCACCTTCAGAACAACCTGATGTGTCATCACTATCTCAGCAGGAAGCTGAAACAATATTATTGGAACTAGTTAATACTCGTAAATGGGGTAAAGCAATCAGACATTTGCACTGTTACCGTGCCATGTTTCCTGGATCTATTTTTGGTAATTCTGAAGAAGATGACATTGATGTTATACTTGGTATTTTTGCCAAACATCTTTGTGAAAATAGAACAGGTTATTTTATGATGTCTCAAGAAGAACATGATATAGCAAATATATGCCGCCAACTTATGGATATAAGTTTGCAATTATCATCAGTTTTGCATAATTTAGAACATTCTCAACAAGAAAGAAGCCATGATTCTTCATTCCGTCGATCAGAATGCTAAAAAAAAAATAATAATATCAAAAGCCAACTGATTTAAAAATAATTTTATAAATTTAGACTTTAATTTTTCTGTTGAAAGATTTAGCTGTTCTACATTCCATAACTTTGACTTTCAAATATTGTTAAATTGAAACAACCTCAATTGCGTTATTGTAAAATCTTCCCCATGAGTGTTCGTTTAATTTGACCATGGCCATTTTTATAAATGGCCTAGGTTTCATTTTTACCATTGTAAATAAAAATTTAATTAGTATGACTGTTAATTTGTCTCGTATTTGTAAGAAAAGATATTTTCATTTCTGCTATTTTTTCTTTTCACCTATATTTTTTGTTAAAGTAAGAAACAATATGCTATTGTTATTTGTTACATTTATATGATAATTATAACCTTTTATTGTATCTTACTTTCGTATTCATTTAAATTATGCAAACTAATGCATTTATGTATTTATTTTTCCTGTGTAAGCATTTTATTTATCATTATAAAGTTTTATGTTTGTATTATTTTGCTTTCATATAATTATTTATTAGTTTGGAATAGTATTTTCTAGTCTTTTGCTTGATATTGTTTTGTGTATTAAATATGAAAAAAAAATCATGTGGTAATATTGGCTTTCTATAAATAAGCTTAAATAATTATGCTTAGTAGCTTGGAACTGGGCTAATGATGAAACTTTGTAAGGTATTTTATGTAGCATCGAATATATTTAGCATAAAATAGAGTAGAGTTATTTTAAGATTGTTTTAATTTTTTATTATTTATCTATCTAATTCATAAAGGAAGAGCTAGTAAAAAATTTATGATATTTAAGAGGTAAATAATTTAGTTTGCCTTTGCTGAAGTTATGGAATTCTTTTCGTCAAAAATCGAAATATTTCCATATCACATATCTACGTTCAATATTAATGCAAGAGATAATTCTTAGATTATCACTTCAGAAATTAATTAGAATTAATAGCTCAGATTTAAAATAATTACTCCTTTTTTTCAAATTATAGCATTGTATTGCATTTAATAATTATGCCTTTCGAGCATTAAATACATTTAATTTCACTTAAATAGAATCTAGCTGGAATTAATTAATTAGTACTTTTTAAATCTTTTATTGAATCTATGCATATTTTTTGATTATTAGTTTGACTAGTCAATATTTTAAAAAAATGTTTCCATGTATATGTTTAATTTAAAAAAAAGCATTCATTTAAATTTTATATATTCTTCTTTATGGAATTATCTAAATATTAAAATACCATAATCGTTAAAATATATCTATTTCTATCAAAAATAAATATGCATTACGATTCCATGTAACCATTCATCATCATAAAGTATTAATTAAAAAATAATTTTTAATTGAAATTGAAGTTCTTGATTTTGAATTCAACTATTCAGATATTCAATATGTATTATTATTTTACTTATATTTAATAAAATTTTGAAGAAAAATTCTTCAAAATAAAAATGATTTTTATAAAAGAAACAAATACAGCACTTATTTCATGTGCTATTTTAATTTCTTTCTGTATATTAAATATATATTAGTTTACTTTAATAATCAGTATTTTTTTTTTTTTTTTGCTTTATTTCAAAAAGCATGCATTATTAAATGCATAAAATATGTAAAGCTACTAAACTTTTAATAATGATTTTATTCTGATTAATGTTATGTAAGACAACTGTGCATTTAAAATACTTAATGTACTTCAAAATTATGAAGTGATACATTTGAACATTTCAAGAAATATATCATTTTGTGGAATCTTGTATACGTTAAATGGTCAAAGTTGATCTGAATATTTTCTTGTCTATATACCAACCATTTAAATTTAATTATTAAAAACTTTTTTTTGAATTTTATGATACTGTGTCTAATAATACTTGCTATGGAGATTTCCTTTAGAAAACAGTAGTATAGTGTTGTCACTAAATGATTGTTATCATGAAATTTATTTTAAATTGATGATAGAAAATGCATGTAAAAAGATATGATCAAATTAATTTATTATCACTAAAGAATGATAATTTTTTACAATTTTTATTTTAGTGCATTAAATAATTAAAAATACTGTTGAATATAATAACTCTGTTATGTTAATTCATTGCAATATATTGTAAATATTTCATAAATTTTTTTATTTGTATCAAAGAAATTGTCAAAAAAAAAAAGATTTATTATCTCTTAAAATTTGTTGAATTAATTTTTATTCTTAAAATAACTAAATTTTGTATAATTTTGCCTTTTACTATTCAGTATTCTAAATTCAAATGTTTCTTGTTTAAAAATAATGTAAATAAACTTATGTATTTCCAATTGATTTATATATGGAATGTTGTAAGTATAAAAAGCAAAATGTTTGTGTTAAGTTTATTTTTAGTAGACAGTATGTTATGCAAGTAATATTTATTTCATGAGTAATTTTATTTGTTTCTGAATATTTTTATTGTGTTAAAGTTTATTTGAATTGCTTTTTAATGTATTAAATAGAATATTTTATTGTTCAATTAATTTATTTGAGATGTATATTACATGGACATACATGTCATCATATGATTTTTCTTAAAGTATTTTGCTATTCAAGTTACAATAAAGTATTAAAACCATGTTTTACTTTTCTTTCATTTCCATTTCAGATTTAGATCTTATAGTTTATAATGTATATAAGATTTTGATCTTCAGCATGTTTTATTGCTAATTAAAAAATGCTTTCGATTATCCATATTTTTTAAAACACATTTGCTGTCTGTTTTATTTTAAAGAATCTATATAAATTTTTTAAACTATTTTCTGTTCTACATTCGACGTTTTTCTGCATAGCAGGCAGTCCATGTTTGGTTTCCTTCTTCAGCTCTTTTGATCTTTGCTATCCAGTTATCTTCTAAATATTGATAGTCTTCTTCAGTAAATTCCTACAAAACAAATTTTAAAGTTTCAGTTAATTTTGTAATTATCATTCATTTTTAATATAATTAAAAAATGTCTGCCTGTTTTAATTTTAAAAATGTATAAAAGGCTCTATTTCAAAAATTGTTATTCAATTGTAGCTTTTAAAAGCTTAATTAAATAACATTTGAATTTAGTCGGAACAGGAATTTGATTAAAACATTTTTAGTAGAAATATTCAATTAATTAAACTTCTTAAAAGAATATATGACTTTCATTTGGAAATACCAGAAAAAAAAATATTTACTTTAGGAAAAGATTTTATATAGTTTTAATTCATTTAAGAAAAACAATTAAACTTTCATCTTTTAATTACGTTTTTTTTATTTCATTGCTTACATTTTGTAAATTTTGTTCATATCTATTTGCCTTTTTTCATTTTAATATTAAATTATATCATTTTACAGTGAATGATTTTTTTTTTTTATGTGGTTTGATTAAATTTAATCTTTTAAGTTTTGAGATTTGTATATAGCTAAATAATGTATATTTAACAAAAATTATATACTGTACAAAATATTTCTTGCCTTTCATATAACTTAATTATTGACAGGATCATTAGTGCCAGGTTAGCTAGCATATACTAAAAATAATTAATTTATCTTAGTATTTGTGCTTAAAAATATCTGTAAGAAATATGTTCAACTTGATGGAAACTATCTACATTTTTCTTGGAAGAATTGTCATGATACTAGTTTGAAAATTACAAATCCTGTCTTCAAAATGTGCTGTAAAATATTTCATGCATAGCTTGGAAAAAGATCACAAAATAGGTCTTGGTAATCAAATGATTTTAAAACCTAAAAGTATCGAAAATCAATAGTAAAGACATAAACTAAACTCATCAATTGGTTGTAAAAGGAAATGTTAAGTCATTATTTTAGAAGTATTTAAATGATCTCTACAGAGACAGAAAAAGACTATAAAATGTATTAATTTTAGGTGCACAGGTAATGAAGAGTATTTGATGATGATCAGGTTCCAAAATTAAAGCTATATATCTTTTTTTTTTTTAAAGATATTTACTTGTTCATTTCTTAAATAATTTGCTAAAGATCTTCATAATGTAGATCAAGTAGTGGACCACATGACTTTCTTGCAAATTTTGGTGCCGTTTTTCTGCAACAAAATTTGATGAGAGGAGGTCTATTTTTTATCACACAGATGTTCGGATAATTTCAAATGTACCCTCAATAACTCCTGGAGATATTGGGCTGTAACAAACTTCTTAAACTAATGAATATATATATAACTTTAATGTAAAAAATCGATCTCCATGCTCGTTCATGTCTGTATAAATGAAAAGAAGAAGGACAGAACTAATGTGTATATAAAAATAAATTATGTGAGATATAAATCATTGTTTATTTTTAATTGCTTATTTCATGAATCCCACTAGTAACATTTTGTGAATGTTTACTAATATTTGATCGATTATACCTCTTTCAACAAATAGTTACCATGTATCAACTTTATCAAAGAAATAAAAAGTCAATAAGTTTATAAAAATAAAAGTATTCAGTAGAAATGTAAGAGATGCAAATGCCATTCTACATCTTCGTTTTTTTAGAGCAGATATGAATACTGCAGTCAGGATATATTTTTAAAAATATACAGTGTTGTGTATTTTTTATTAATGATGATCGATATATATTTTGAAGTAATGTCTAATGTTCAATCAAATACATTTTTTTTTTTAAGTTGTCATCCTGCAAATTTCATAGATGACAAATCTAAGAATCGAGCGGGCCAAGGAAATGTGTTATTATTGAATAAGCAGTCCTGTAATGACTTTGTTATGTGTGTCCGAGCGTGATCTCGTTGTAAAATGCCTCTTGAGAACATTATAAAAGGCAACGCAGTGGAAAAAGGGTATCATGAACTTACAGCTATGTGGATCTTAACCAAAGGGGATGGACTGTTTAATTGCACCCAAACCTTCATACCAGATATGAAAGCTCTTGTTAAACAGTAAGTGACATCGAAGCGCTTACACGGGATTTCCAAACATGTACACGGTTTCCGTCCGAACACATTATATGTTTTCTATAATACTATGTACTATATTACTGTATACTATAGTAGAGTTCAGATGCGAATCGCATGATTCGTAACTGAAGAGAATTTATATTACAATCCAATCCTGCTGAATGATCCACACAAACGATAGCGACGTGTGGCTGTTAGGGGCAGTACTTGCAATTAGCGTCGTGATAGCATTGGAGCAGTACATTGGAGCCGACTGTGTGCTTGTTGGACAATGAGGATATTTTCCCGATTATTGCGAATCCTGATCCAGGACACTGTGTGATTGAATTTTCGTTCATGATATCAACACCCTCCTTACAGTACAGCCAGAACGACTCAGGTGACTGGCAATTTGCCGAACTGGCCACCCTAATAAATAGACGCTCTCAAGTTCTGGGTGGTTTAAACAAAGTATTTTGCTGCGCAGCAGTCACGCGCTTTTTATCTTGATGTTGGAGAAGCATTGCTTTAGGTCAATGCCCACTAAAGTTTTAGGCCACACATAATATATCTATATATATATATATATATATATAGAGAGAGAGAGAGAGAGAGAGAGAAAAGAATTGAGAATTTAAAAATTAAATTATGTATGTAATAAGAAAAACTATAAAAATAGGAGGAGATCCGTCATCAAGTGGGGCTTACAGTAATGTCATTTCAGGAGAAGTAAATGAAGAGAAAACGACGTATTATATGACGAGAACAGTACGTGGTCTTTTTCTATTTTTAAACAGAAAATATCACACATGATAAAAGATTTTAAAACCGAATTGCGAGTGTGAGGAAGATTATTGTAGAAATTCTAAGTATAAATTGGCGAGTGTTTGTGAGGGTAAGCGATTGCCTAATATCCTGATTCCTGAAGTACCAAAGTGAGTTGGTAATCATCCGAAGGATTTTGTTTTGAGAAAATGAAGAATGGTGCAATACTCCTCTAAACACTATTCAGCACTTGTATGAATCGAATCCTAGGCGAATCCAAGCTGTATTACATGCCAAAGGCTGTCCTACACCATACCAATAAAGGATTCTTTATAAATCTATGGTGTTTCCATTATTTTGATATCCCCCTGTGTATCCATTGTTCGTCTGATATGACAGTTGTTAAATTATTGAACTCTAATTATTTCACTTAAATTTAGAGTTCCAATGCTTTGAGATATTTTAGCAACCTGAAGTTGCAGTTCATATTCCACTGCTGACTTACAACTTTACATCTGCCTCCCATTCTATCGAAAATCATATAAACAAATAGTTGTTATAGAGCTCTACATACTTTCAAAAATGCTTCTTTTTCTTGTCGCAGATGGTTTAGTTCTGAATGCAAGGCTTTCAAAAATTCATCTGTTGCATCTTCCGCTTTGATGTTTACAAAACCGCAACTCTCCAATAGCTGAAATATTATTTAATAGTGCTGACATAATTCATGTATAAATCTATGCAAAGAAATAATAATTTTGCAATTATGTTATGTAGAAAATTCGAGGGCAAATAAAAAAATGCTATATTTTAAATGTTACTATACAAATTTATAGAAATTATTTTAATAATACACATACATTTTACAAGTTAAAAATTCGGTACTTACGTATTAACGCCACCTCGGCAGAAGTTGCGCTAATGCGTCAATAAAGAGCTGCCAATGCGCCAAAATAGAGACTGTTTTGAATCTATGTTAAACTCTATATCGGCCCATTTTCCACCGAAATCCGATTGACTACTTTGTTGTTAAATAAAGTATTTTGAATTTTGAAAGTGTTTTGATTTTAAATAAAGTGTTTTATGTATTTTATGATTTGTAACAAACATTTTAAGTGTAGATTGGCGCCACTTAAAAACAGCCAAATCTGTAGCTGCGGTGGCGTTAATACGTAAGTACCAAAAATTCATTATTGACTCAATTGATTCATAGATACTATAACTTCAACATAGGTTCATTCTGTTGTGTTGATGTTATTCATGGATTTTTGAATCCGAGAAAGATTTTATGGACGTACTATAAATGAATTGAACTATTCATGAATGGAAATGTAACAATTCTGTTTCTGTTACTTATAGTAAGCATTAAGAAATCGAAAAGTAAATGACAAATTTCTTACTTCTTTTTATATTGTTGCAAAGTGAGCAGATTGTATCCTCTGTCACTAATGTACTTTTCAAAATTTGGTGAGTTTTTTTATCACCTTTTGTATAGTCTGTGAATAAAATTTTTCCTCCTGGCTTCAGCCATTTCTAAAAGATTAGAGATAAACATTTATAACTTACCTAATAACTATCTTATTATGTAAAGAGAAATTTTCAGATATTACTAATTTAAAAATAGTTACATACTCAGCAATATTAATATAAATATTATCGTATGAAAATAAATTTGTTGTTTTGAATTTGATAGAAGCCTTAATAATTTAAAAGAAAAATAATTCTAAACATTCATATCCCAAAAAAGATTATTTGATATTTAACAATTTCTGTCATTAAAGATCAGCATTAAAAAATTTTGTACTAGACTCAACATTAAAAATAAATGAATGCACTCTTTGTCATAACACTTACTTTTGAAGATTAGTGCAATTGAAGTAAGTATCGTGGTTGAAATCTAAAATACTGTACCCCTGAGGAAGTCGTCAAGCTTGCAACCCGGAATATTTCGCGAATTTTCCGCCAATTTCTTTAGGGTTACAATACTCTAGAGGAATTCTTAACTTCTTTTCTCGAATAATATGATGACTATTTATTTCTACTTTAATAGTTATTTGAAGAATTTATTAGCTATAGTAAATAGAGAACATACATATTCTTTTAAATATTAATTCCGAAAAATTATTAATTATTCTGGGAATGTTCTAATAACGTATGCTTACAGTATAGGTTACAGAAAATAATAAAAAAATTTATGATGTTGCCACTCAGAAACAAACAAGAAAAATGATTTTTTAAATTTATTAATAACTTATATTTGATTATCAAATAATTTTTTTTTCTTTTAAGGCTGTTGAAATAATTAAGGTTTTATAACAACCCTTATTTGAATTCGCTCGGAAAAATGATACTTTTTATTTTTAGAACATTAGCTTGCGGCGAAAACGTCGATGGAACGCATTAATTGTGGCAGCCGATATTTGAATTCGCGTTGAAAAATATAAGTTTTTAATTTTAGAACGTCAATTTACAGAAGTAAAAAGGCAGCTAGAAGGTATTAAATTTTTCCGTGGTTTTCTGTTGCTGTCTTCTTATTTTCTGCATTCATTTAAACAAGGACAAGTTTTAGTAAGGCAATAAAAAAATCATTTTCGCCTCCAACAAAGGATATATCAGAATAAAATGTAAGTTATTCTTTGGTTCCAATTTTTGTTTCATCATTCGAATTCGGCACCGTAAACAACATGAATTTTTTTAACATAATAGAAAAAAAGTCGCGTATCAGCAAATAATTTTGACTTAATTTTAGCATAACAGCGATTATTATCTTTGTCTCTAAATAATACGCGAGTTAGCAAAACATAATTCCACAGTGATTAAATTTGGTGCAAAAGCAATTTATGAATATAATTTTGGCAAAATAATGATTTATTTTGGTGTTAAAGCGGCAACATGTGGCGTAAAAAGAAAACATTAAAATTTTGGCGATAAACCGATATAAATTGGCGTAAAGACAATTTATGCATAATTTTTTTGACATAATAGTAATGAAATAATAATAGTAACAAAAATTATAATTGAAATGCAAACAAGTGGGTTCTGGGCCTCGGTGCCACAGGTTTCGAGTTTAAGTCCCGGCGGTGGCATGGATGTTTGTAGCGGTTTTGAATCCATTTTAAACTGTAGATCCCGGTCTAATATGACCGTAGAGCGTATGGTTGACAATTCTACCTCGTAAAGGAAATCATTTCCTGTCTCGAAATCTGTTAGTAGGCAGATGGTCTTGACCAGGTGGTTGTTGGCAGATGAAGAAGAAGAAGAAAAGTGATAACTTACTTCGAAATTCTTAAATAGTTCATCTTTGTTAGGAATGTGAAGAAAAGTATCTCTGCTGTATATTGTGTCAAACGAAGCTTCATCGTAAACAGATTTCGTAATGTCACATATTACAAATTTCACCTGTTAATGAATATACAAACGGATAAGTAAAAAAATGTATAAAAGTTACATCAAATGGTGTGAAAATATTGGTCTAATTTTATGAGATTACGATGTTTATGATAATCAAAATTATAAATGAATATATTTTTAATTATTAGAATTTTTTATACTGATTTATCTTACTTTGTGTATACTTTTAAATTATATATTAAGGCCTTTTTTTTAAATTTTTACATTAAATATTGCGAAATGCACTTGCCAGTTTGTCCAAATGTGGCTTTTCAGAAAGATATTCTGTTGCTACGGTCATCATGTTCACAGATAAATCCACACCTAACACTTCAACTCCATATTTCTGAAAAAAAAATTGTTAATTATTTTAATGATCGGGCATTAACTATCATTGTTTAGTAAGCAGAAATGGAGTACTGCTTATCATTAAACATTCTGAGAAATTTTTAACTTTTTAACATTAACTGCAGAAATGGAAAGGTAGAGCTTATCTATGCTTTATTGCAATTTCTTCAAATTCTTCGTTTTAATTTCTCATCATCTTAATTATTCGTTTTACTATGAAGTATGTATGCTATTTAAGAAATTGAGTTAGCCTTTTTTCAATAGGCATTATTTATTTGCTCACTTTAAATATTAAATTGATATACAAAACGTACGGCTTATGAACCAAACGTCTTTTGATGGAAATTTTTTTTCTTTTCTTTTTTTTTTTTTTTTTTTTTTTTTAACGGAAATTAGAATTTATTATGAATTTTTATTGCAATATTTGAAATGTTTGTATATATAGGAAAATATTAGAGGTCCTAGTAGTTGACTTTAAGGCTATATTTTGTTTTGTATTAAAGACAATATATATATATATAAACGTCTTAAAAGCCCTTTTTAAAAATTAGTAGAAGTTAGAGAAAAGTAGAAACAAACACACGAGTAAGAACTTCCAAAAGAAATAGAAGTTTTAATTTCTACGCACTAGAATGAAAAAAAAAAAAAGAATATTTAATTTTTTTTTTTTATCGTTACTTTTATTTTTTTTTTTAATTCGATGCCATAGAAATAAAAAGATTTCCTGCTACAAATTATACATAGTTCAACTTTAAAGTTATGAATTTATTAAAAGGATGATAGAATAAAAAAATTTATAAAGTTATTTTCAACAAGCTATTTTCTGTCAGAGTTAAAAAAATAATATAATTAAAATAAATAATAATAATAATAAGACAAAATAATTTCGATAATATCTTTTAGAAAATATTTAGAAATAATGTGAATTTTTTCAAAACGTTTCATATGTTGAAAACTTGTTAAAATATAAAAAAAAAAAAAAAAAATATTAAGAATGATATATATTTACGTGAATTATTCTCGTATAAATGATTTTTTTTTTTGTTACTTTTATATATACGTGTATATACTTAAAAAAACAGCTTTCGTTAATTTCAAAAGAAAATAATTGTATTAAATTCATAGCCTTGAGAAATGTAAAATATAGAATAGTTAAATGTATTATTCACTTTAAATTATTACTGTATTAGTCTGTTTACATTACAATTAAAATTTTGTTGCTTGGAAGAACTTCATAATGAATGAGGCAAAGTTAAACATCTAAAAAAAAATAAAAAGGACTATTTATTAAATGAAGGGTTAAGTATCTTCAAAGGAATTTTTACATCTTATAAAAATTGCATCATTTATTAGGCAAGTTAATTGTCGATGCGTGACCCTTTCATTTACTATCCTAATCGCCACTAAATCTTCTTCTTTTTTTTAAATTCTATTAGCTCACACTCTCCCTATATATATCTAGTTCAAATTTTCAATCGTTCATAAAATACTTTTTATTCATCCACTCAACTTCAAATACATTTTTAAAACTTGTAGTGGATGACACTTGATGTCAATACAGTTTTTTCAAATATTAATTCAGTCATTAAATTTAATTAATTAATTTTAGTATTTTTAGATTTAAGTTGCATATATCTACCAACAGATAGCGCCAGATAAACTTAAAAATGAATGCGAATTATTTATAAAGGACTTTTGCAATATAGTGAAAAAAAAAGTAGGATTTGACTTAAAAAAAATGTTTTTTTTTCTATATCACTTGTTTCAAAGTAATTGCAACATTCGACATCAATGAATGCAAATCTCAATCCTCGTTACCACTGAATTACGAGTCGATGTCTCGTGGTTAATGCTAATATTTCATATTATCAATATTGTTAAATAATATAGCAACTTTTAAAGCAATATTATTATATTTCAAGTTACAACAATATTCTTCCTTCTAAACGAATGAAAAATGTGAAGAGGAGTTTTTTACAAAAAAAAGAACTTGCTTACTTCTGCCATATAAAAACTGTGACCTCCAATTCCAACTCCGACATCCAGTACCTTTTGGCCTGGTTTCAAATCTAAACGGGCTACATAATTCTGAAATACAAAATTGAATAAATTTCAAATTCAGTTTAACTAAATAAATCGCACACATTTAAATTATTTCAGAAATATCTCTCACCTCTGTTGTTGACATCCCTCCAGTGCTCAAAAATGTTTTCCCGAAGATCCACTCATAACGACGCACTCCTTGTCTGCTGTACTGCTTCTTGTCCAAAAAGCTTTGGAAATTATCTTTAGAATCCATCCTTTTATCCGCTTTTTTAGCCAAAAAGTAAATTTGATAAGAATTGTTTTTATGCTGGAAAGGAAGCACATAAAATAATTAGTACTCTCCATTCAGTGGTTACTATAATTTATTTTTCTTTGCATTCGAGTTCATTTTTAACTAATTAGTACAACTCGTTCACTATTTTCTAGTTTTAAATGATAGCAATTTTTTTCATTTTATTTAATTTATTTTATGAAGATTTGCAAAAATATGTGAAGAAAATATGAAGACTTTTTATTGCCAGTTTAGAATATTAAGATTTAAAAAATTAGTTTTTAACGATCACAAATTTGTATCGAAATATAACAATAAATAATATGTGTTTATTTTTTTCCCACAAAGTAATCAAACTTTTAAATGTTAAAGTTTACTGAAATAGATGGAAATTCTTTGAAATTTTTTTTTTTCTCGTAAGACGAAGATATATCAAAAAGAACTCTTAAATTTCTTTAAAAAATTGAATTTTTACATTTTATAGTGGGAATTGATAATAATTAAAGCTTTCATTCAAAAATTGGTTAATTTGTTTTTATATTAAAAAATTTATTTATATTTTTTAATTTTTTATATTTTTAATCGTCATTGTCCATAGTACGACAGTTCAGGGTGGGACAAGTCTTTCCTTTGAAGAGATTTCCATGTATTCCTCTAGGTAACAATGCTCCTCCAATTCTTAACTTTTAGTACAGCAAAATCTTTTCAACTGCGTCTATCCATCGCAACTTGGGTCGTCCTCTTCTTCTTTTATCTCTATGGCTTTTTGCCAAAAGAGAAAGCCTTTTACGGGGTTTAAATCATTCATTCTAAATATATGAGCAGCCCAGTTTAATCTATTTATCTTAGTAAATTTTATAATATCTGGGTCTTTATAGCATTTATACATTGTACAGTCTCCTCCAACAATCACTTTCAAGAATAGTCCTTAAAATCTTCCGCTCTCAAATATACCAAATGGACCTCATCTGATTTACTACCTTTTAAATACAATCTTTTAAAGATGTGAAAAAAAGAAATAATATGGTATTACGATAATCCTTTATTAACTCACATATTAATAACAAGACGAAATTCAATACCCAAAGACGTTTTTTTATTCTCAAATTACTTAAAATAAGCTACCATAATTGCAATAAATGAACTGCATCATAAAAAAGAATATACATAAAAAAAAAATAATTTGCGAAAAAAATTAAATCATGCATCAAACGATTATCAATATGGAAAATTAAATTTAGTTTTAATTTTAGTAGTAGTTAGTAGTAGATTTTAATAAATTATTAATTTTAATAATGCTTAATTTACAGCATTATCAACGAATTTCTTTCTTCTAAAGAAACCTAGTTACTCTTAAGAAATTTTTAATGAAAATTTCAAGAGGAAAAAAGAATCAAATTCGGCTGTTGAAGATATGTCTTTCTGGTAGAAAATACTGACGTTATTATTTTAAATAAATAAATATTTTTAAAGAATGAAAATAAAAATTATAAGGCAAATAAAATTATTTTCATAATACTTCAATATATAAATGAGGAATTTCACGATATTTATGCATTTTCCAAAAAGTTTAAAAAAAATAATTGTTATTATTATTTTTAACAAAAATTGAATTAAAAAAGGGATCAAACCCAATAGCCGGAGACGTGTTTTCCTGGTAGAGTGTCCGACAATGAATCGATCTTACCTCTACTTGAGTGGAAACGCACAAAACTGAACTACTTTTGTCAAACTTGTTTATGTGGATTTAATTTAGTCATCGTTATACAATCAGTCTTCCAGCTTCAAAAATTCAACACACAAAAATATTTTTTTTTGCTTTCTAATGCAGGATAAGTATTTACCGACCGTTACATTAATAGACTAAATAAAATCCAAAGTATTTACATAACGACCTTGATAAATTAGTAGGCGGGCGTCTGCGATTTCTCTCACGAAAGTTCAAGGTTAAAAACATATACAGAATCATTCAGCTTTGGGGCGTTTTAGGGTTAAAACAAATGAAGTCAAAGCAGTTTATAACGAGTATTATTTAGCCAAGTTTTTCTAATCAAAATAAAATAATTAAATTAAATAAAATAAAATAATTCCCATGCTTAAATAAAAATGAATAAAAATTGAATATCATAAAATTACTGACAATGCAAAATTTAAACTTGAATGTAACTGTTATGTTCGAATGCCTGGCATTTTAACTTTAGGCTATTCTCCAATAGAATGGCAGATTCACCCTAAAACCAGGAGGGCCAGCTGTAATTCATCCATAATTTGTCAAGGATAATTTGAATAAACACCCCAGGGATGATATCTGAGGAATTCATAGCTTTTCTCTTCATTGAGCCCAACGGAAGGACTTTCTGGAGTACAGATTTATCTCACCAATGTCAAATATGGAAATGGAAGATGTTGGTGTGGCTTCATTTAACAATACAAACCGCTATCCTCTAGACCACCCAGGCCTTCATTTGTATGTTTCTAAAGAAATCAATTTACAAGTAATAATTGGAATAATACTAGGAATTATTTTAATTTATTTATTTTGTTTCAAACTAGAGCTCCCGAACTATTCGTCACCGATTTATTCGAAATTTAAAGGTCTAGAATGTTAATTACTCAAAGTAATATGACCTACCTCTGAATTTTTTTCCAGGAAAATAAAATTTGAAAATATTGCAAAAAATTTTTTTATACATTAAACTACGGAAGCATATTAGTGGCCTAATGGATTTATAACTAATGTTTATATTAAGAAATTATCTAATTTTTAAGTATTACAAATTGGAAAATTAGTGCAAAAACCAGGGTGATACTTATAAAAAAACTAGGAGAAACAGTATGTTTCACCTCTTATAGAACACCTTATGAATGGCAAATTAGTACAGAGATATTATTTTTTTCTTTAAAACCATATAAAATAACTTTAAAAAAAAGGTTATCTTAATTGTTCTTTATGGAAAACTGCCAATATATAAAACTTTAGTATTAAAAAATATATATACAATATTTTTTAACAACGTAAATATTTTTGATAAGTATCATCCTGATTTCTGCACTAATTTTCTAATTTTGTCATATTTAAAAAATAGATAATATAATATAAAAAATATAATATTAAAAAAAAAAATTTTTAATAAATATCTAAAAAAAAATTTTTAAATAAATATTTTTAAACACAATATCTTTTTTAAAATATAATAATTTTTTAAAATTAAAATTTGTAATATAATACAAAAAAAAGATTTTTTTAAAAGTATTTCAGTGATCAAATAGAATTAAAAAAAAGAAGCAAAAATTTACTGAAAATTTTAAAAAATTCGATTACGATTTTAACCAATTTTGATGAAATTTTTTTTGTGTGTGTTTGA
Source organism: Caerostris extrusa (assembly GCA_021605095.1). Lineage (NCBI taxonomy): Eukaryota > Metazoa > Arthropoda > Arachnida > Araneae > Araneidae > Caerostris > Caerostris extrusa. The sequence continues at coordinate 165,460 of BPLR01019877.1, forward strand.
GTATGTCCTTGGATGGTTTAGATTAAATAATAAATTTGAAAAAAAAATTGATGAAATAAAAATTAATGGAATTTTTATGTGTGCTTTTGACAAAACATGGAGAATATTTTATGCTATCCCTTTGTTGTAAGTCGCCACCAGATGGTGCTGCAGTATATCAAATTCTTTATCGTTCAACCAATCGCTATGAAAATTGATCCGACAGGTGGCGCTGACCGCAGGCAGGAATTACTAATTTAATATACATAAAAGTTTTTCGATGTTTTTAAAATTTATTTTTCACTGAAAATTATTGAGAAGTTGATCCTACTACTTTAGGGTAACTAATATCCAAGACATAACCTACGTGTAGTATAAATTTTAATCAAATCAATGATGAACAGTTCGTTATCTCTCTTTGTAAATTATGTTCTTTGAGTGTATGTAAAACAAAAATATTGCTAACTAATACAGTATTGGGAATTTTATCAAAGAAATATCAGCATTCTTTGATCTGATAATTTAAGAGTGTAGATGGAAATGTCTCTTAATAAATTTAATCGATAAAATTGCAGATGAAGATAAAAGGTGTATATTTTTAATGAGATCCATATCTTGAAATCTGAATGCAAAACTGAAAGACTACACATGTTGATAAGCGGCAGGCTGATAGCTATTATTTATGTTTTCTTCTTCTTCTTTGACGCAACAGCCTCATGGTGGGCCAAGGCCGTTTGCCTACTGGGCACTTTTCACAGGAGAGGGTTATATATGCGATTACTATTTGATTTTTTTTTTTTTTGTCTTATTATTTTTTTTACCTTCTTATTTCGGATTTAATTTGTTTATTTATTTTATATCCTCTTTTTTCCCATATATGAAGCTGCATTTACCTTTTTCAATTATTTAGATGGAATTTTTTACAGATATGCATTGTGATATGAAATGATCAATTAATATGAGACTGAATAATACTTTGAAAATTTTTCTTTTTTTTTTTTAGTTCTAAATTTGAAATTTTATTATTATTATTATTTTACAATAAATCTTTCCAAATCAAGTTTATATTATTTATTATTACTCTTAAATAAAAATATAAAAGAAACAATTATGAAAATAGTCGTTGATACGACCAAGTTGCACTCATCGCCGATGTGATTTTTCTTATAAATAAAATGAAAACTATATTTATACCGAATATGAAATATTTACTAAAAATTTTCAATACAATAACAATTTCATAAGAAAAGTTAATTTTTAATAATAATTTTTTGCGAAATTTTTTGATACACACTATATCTAAAGCTGCTGTTTATTTAATTTTGAATGTATTATTTATATACTAGCCCTTTAAACGCCAGCATAATTCAAAAGATATATTTATTGAGAAAATCTTTATTCTACCTTAATATAAGATCTCAAAGAACCGACACTGACGATTTTGAATCCATGGCCCTCTTCTGACGGCTCAAGAATCGAATTGCTATTGGACACCCAGGCAGAATCCAACAGACTTGCGTACTCTGCAGGTGTTCTATAGAACGTCGGATTCGTTTGGCGACTCATGTTGCCTAAAAGAATAATAAAAACAATTTGTTCTTATTATTCAAACATTTGTTCTTTTCTAAATTTATTTGTTCTTATTGCTAATTTTATTCTAATTTTATTCGAAAACATTTGTTCTTATTGATAATTTTGTTCGAACATTTATACTTATTGCTAATTTCATTCAAACATTTGTTCTATAATTTTCTTTTTCTGTTTTCACTAATTTATCTTTATAATTTAAATAAGAATTTACAATTAAATTTGTATAAATAGAAATTTGAATAGTTTTCGATATTTTATTTTTTTATTTTTAATATTGAGCACAATTTTCTTTTAAAAAACAATTTTTAAAGTTTTAAAGTATAAAACTTCATCTGAGAGTATATAGTTTAATATTCAAATTATTCTTTTAAATGACAAATTTTCTAATATTTTTTTCCTATTGCTATTGAAAATTAATTGGTTAAATACTTTTTTTTATTGTTAATGCATTTGTACCTGAAGAATGGAAGCAGGATTCGCGAATAAACAACCAGCCGCCATCATCTAACCATCGGAGAATTCTTTGGAGCAATGACACACACTCTTGGTCTGTTAAATACATGAAAAGCCAATTGCTAAACACAGCTCCAAACCTAGAAATAAAAGTTTCAATATTTAAAAACTAAAATAAAACCATTTTGCATTAATTTAAGAGAGACATAGTAACCTGCGCATCGAAGGTTGATCATTTTAACAAACTTTTTATAACTCATCATAAATCATAAGCATCTTTTGAGATAGATTTTGCAATGTTTGATAATAAAATTTAATCTTTAAGAAATTGGTCTCATTTTTATAATTCAATTGATATATTTCATAAAATAAATACACAAAATTTTTAAAAATTAACAGTTTCCCACAACTAACTTTAACTTTTGAATGATAAAATGCATAAATTAAATTTTTATATCGAATAGAAGCTAAATTATATGATTATACTGCAAACCACATATATGAAAAATATACATGCAAATTATTAATTTTTGAATAGTATTTGAATAATTAGTGAAAAAAAAGATAATAAAAATTTGCGAATACTTTTTATCGGGTAATTGCAGATCTAGTACGTCAGCAGCAATGTAAGTAATATTATTTAAATGGCCGTGGTTTTTCTTATTGACTGATATGTATTCTTCCATAAAATCTACTGCTGTTAAATGATGGGCTTCAGATGCCAGCAACCCAGTGTATCTCCTAGAAAAAAAAAGTTTAATTATTATTATGCAAATTTATACTTTTCATTTCATTCGATTCTCCTACACAACCCCAAAAAATAGAACTGAGATCTCTTTTCGTGGAGATTATTCTGTTCTCTATTTTTCAGTTTTGTAGTGTGCAGATTGGGCAGCCAGATTCTGACTGGGTTAAGATACTTAAGGCACAAGTTGGAAAACTCACAGCTTCATTGACACACGTACAATTAACGACAGAAAATATTTAACACATTTAAAGAAGTATAATTATAGATTTGGGCGAAGATTCCACTTCAAAGCTGAAAACCCGATACTTAGGTACGTGCGGGGGCGCGAAAGATACTTCCTCTCGGATGAGAGTCGTGGCTTGATGGCCATTGGCTAGTTCTCCGGCCTTTGGTACCATAGGCTTCAGGTTCGAATCCAGGTGGTTGCAGGGATGTTTGGGAGTGGTTCGGTCTACGTTAAACTACTACTACTGCTCCGCACCACATCACTGTTCCTAGAGCCGAGTTGCCCCATACAGTTTAGGAATGTTGTGGGAGAAGTCTGACTGGGCTCTGGGACGCTCTACAGTCATATGAGACAGAGACCTAAAGCTTAAAGTGGATTTCGAACCACTACAAATATCCATGGCACCGCCGGAACTTGAAACCGAAACCTGTGGCCCCGAGCGCCAATGCCAATGTCATCAGGCCCTCAATTCACGTTAAACTGTAGGTCCTGGTCTAATTAGCACAAAGTGTGCACAAAATGATCGTAGGACGACTCTCATGGAAAGAGACTGTACACTAAACGTTTCTCAGCGGTAGCGCAAGTTTTGCTGTACTTCCTCTCGGGTGAGAGTCTTGAGGCCTACTGAGCCTTTCTCCTGAAAGCCACATGGGGTGGGTGTTCTTGCAAATGCATAGGTTAAAATTTACAAAAAAAATTTCAAATAATTGAACTTCATGACTTTGATGATAGCAGCAGCTAAAACGTGCAATTATATTTTTGTATGCATATATTCTTAATGGAAAATTATTTGAAAATATCGATAGCAATACTTCCAATAAGATTTGTTTAAAATTCATAAACTTTTCTCTATATACTATATTTCTCAATTAAAAGGCTTGGAATTAATTCAAGAAAGCTTCAAGATTAAAATTAGAAACATAATTTTGATTTTTTTTTGTAAGCAAAGCAATGTATTTTAAAATTTAAATAATCAAATTTCACTTTAAAATAGTTTATAGTTCTTTACCCGATTCCAGCACCTAACTCAAGCACTCTCTTGTGTTCGAGGCTCGGTAATAAGCTAACTATTTCTTCTTGCTCATCTATGTGGATTGTTGACGCTGTCTTGTCCAGCATCATGCTCTCCAAAGAGGGGGCAAAATTCTGCCAATACTGGTGCATTTTAACACGTGTTCCTGAAAAAAAAAAATTAATGCCTATTATTTCAAAAATTGCAATACATAAACTTAAATTATTTGGTAAAATAATTTTTCAATCTATACATTAATAACAAAATGAAATAAGTTTTTTTTAATTATGATCCATTTTCAGATTAAATAAGTAAATAATTTTATAATGGTATTTAAATATTTTTATGAAGTAATAGCTTTTAAATAAAAATATTTTTCTGTATTCAATAAACACACAATATCACATAAACACACACAAACTTCAATAAAATAAAATTTCAACACTTAATTCTTTCATGGACAACATGTAGAATAATAGAAAATCAAGCTTCGTTGCACAAACATTTCTGTTTATAAACTACTTATTTCGAATTACAATCAAATTATATCCGTAAATCATACTAAGGCTTTCGATCGTTATAATTTTAATTTAAATCCTTTAATACATTGAAAAATTCAGAATATATATAGCTCTCCTCCTCATGAGAAGAGCTGTAAAGTTAGTCTTTCACAGAGTTGGCCAATTTATTATATCTATAATTCAAATTCAATTTAAAGAACACTATCAAGGACCAGATCTAGAATTCTTAATCAGGGGTCTTTAAACTCCAGTCCGTGGGCTAACACTAGCCGTTAGCACCATCAATCCAGCTCTCCACAGTTTATTTGAATTTCATTGTCAAATTTACAATGTAAGTAAATCATGTAAAAAATAATAATCAGATGTTTTTATGTAACGGCTAATTAAGAAACGTAATATTAACATGCATGACGAAATTGAATATTTTAATGGTAATTATTGATATGAGATTTGTCATAAAAATTTACAATAACTGAAGCACATAAGTAATTAACATAAGGAAATTAAACTTTATATTTATAACTAACAACATTTATGTAGCTGTAACTTTCCACTGACAATTTTTTTACAATTGTGTATCAAGTTTAGTAGTAGCAATCAATGAAAAACTTTAACATTTCTGAAGTAACTTTAGAAATGGGTTGAGGTTATCAATACACAGCTTGAAATATGAACAGAGTTTGTTATTGATGGTGCAGATAAAAAAAAAATTGATTGGAGTAGAGCAGTCAGCATGTTTAAATTGGTGAAGTAGATAACGTTCAAGTTCTTGAAGTGGATTATAGTTGGTTTATTGTTACCCGTCATAACGGAAACAGAACCGGAAGGTCAAATTATTTCAATATTTGTGCACAAATAATTTCAATGTTGGTAGAAATATATTTCTTTTAGTTTTCCAAATTAATAAGCTCAATGTATATTTGAGAATTTATAGCAATGTAACCATAAATTGAAGAAAAAAAAATCAAATCTTTTTTTTTTTTAAAGTTATTTCAGCATAGGAAAAAAAAAACAGGCTGATAGGTCAGCTTTGTTTTTCTTCAAAATAGTTTGTGTGTGTGTGTGTGTGTGTGTGTGTGTGTGTGTGTGTGTTTTTAATCTGATGGGTTTTCTTTTCTAATTGCCGATGAGGACAGTGTTTTGAATTTGAAATATCACGTTATTGGCAATAAATGCAATTTGCTTCTTATTTGCAATTTGTATAAGTATGGCCGAAAGAAGCTCGGTTGGATCATGTTTGCTTGCCTAAATGCATTTTTTGCGAAATGTTTGACAGTTATAGCCTATTAAGGGGATTTGGATAATATAGTCTTAGATAACTAAAGCAACCAGCCGTATCAATCTTTTAAAGGAAAAACCAAGGAATTACAAAATTATATTTTTACGAAAAATATAGTTTAAAAATTATGTAGTCTTACTTGTCAATTAAAGCAACCAGCCTTAAAAAATCTTTGTAAGGAAATATACCAAGGAATTACAAAATTATATTTTTAATCAAAATATATAGTTTAAAAATTATATAGTCTTACTTGCTAATTGAAGCAACCAGCCTTAAACAATCTTTGGAAATAAAAACCAAGGAATTACGAAATTATACGTCTATTTTATAAGTACTTATTATATATTTATTTTAGCAACATTCTATCTTTTTTAGGACGATTCTTCAACTTGAGAATCGAACCATTTTTGATTTTCTCAGATTCAACTAATGTATATCCACGGGCAGAAATACAGCTTTGAAGATTTCTGGGTCTTTTAGGGCTTTCTGGACGACTTTTAGAAATGGGTTGATTTTTTTAATACACAGTTTGATGCCGATTCTGTGGATAAAATATTAATTGAAGTAGATCAGTCAGGTTCCCCATTTTCTTACAGTATGGGACTAAACTCGTAAAAATCCCACCATGTGTTGACATGAAAATCTTGACATGCGTTGCCACGATCACAATCGAACCATCTCATTTATGAATATTATGTACTCAACACTGGTCCCTAATTGTACCGAATTTAAACTTAAATTCTTTTATCTTTAATTTTTAAATTTTTATTTTGTATTTTACTTTTATTTATTTTTAGTATTTTTAGTATTTTGATTTTTTTTTTTTTTTTTTTTTTTTTTTTTTTGAGTACCCTTTATTTAATTTAGAAACTTTATCCTGTCATATTTTCATTATTAACATTAGAGCAGTCAATTATAATCGTAAATTTTATCTATGAATTAAGATGAGGAGGTTAGGGGTTATATCCCCATTGGTACTCCGTAATCGGTACGCCATTTGCCAGTTGCCAGTGTGTACTCAACAGATACCGCCAGCGGATTCAGATTTGAGTTTTCTTGCCTGCTAGCTGTGCACGTTATCTTTGGATTACGATCGATATTTAAAAGAAACAAACTAGAAATATTATATTTTTACTCACCAAAAGAGCTTCCGTTCATGATTTCTTTATTAATGAAGATAACAGATGTTAATGATTATATAGATATTCTAAATAAAATGTTTACAAGCTAAAAATATTTAATAAAACTTTTATTAGAGCTTTGATACTTTCTTCCGTGTGAACAGTTGGAGGCTACTTTTGTAAAGAAAGAAAAAGTGATCGGTTCCTTTTTTATTCATGATTGAAGTAAGAAGAAGAGTATGGAATTTTGAACCCTATCCATATTAAGAGTAGATAAAAGCATGAAATACAAGTTGTTGTGTCATCATGTTATCTTTCAAGTTTTCATTGAGAACTTCGATGATAGAAAAGAAGATTACTTGGTATATTTTGCCTTCATTTCAATAACTTTGTAAGAGATTGGAAGCAGATAGCGCAGGAAAAACTCGATATGTTTCTGTCGATATGTATTTTTAATGATAATGTAAATAATCTGAGTATATTGCTAAATTTTTCTTTTTTTTTAATGTATTATTTTTACCGAAGATCAGAAATTAGTGTAGAAGGTTCTTTTTATCAAACTCGGCGTTATCAACTGCGGAAGTTTACTATATCTTTGAAATTAATTTGCCATCCGATATGTTTTATTTAACTAACTTGCAATTTTGGAGCCTGATGGCTGATAGGCTAGCTCTCTGTCACAGGTTTTGGGTTCAATTCCTTGTGGTGTCATTGATGTTTGTAGTGGTTCGAATCCACTTTAAACCTTAGGTCTCGTGCAGGGCCGGATATTCCTATAGGCTAACTAGGCTTCAGCCTAGGGCCTCAAAGTCAAGAGGGGCCTACATTCAAATTGTTAGCAAAATTAAAATTACACTATTCTAAAAACAGTAAACACTAAAACACTGAATCGAAAATAAGGAGACATTCTACACATATGACTAATAAACAAGAGAAATTCTACTTAGAATTCTATTTAGAAATAAATTCATCTAATCTACTATTTCGTTTTAAATGTATACTTGGATTGAACCAGTTCTTAAATAAAATAGCTATTAATATAAAATTTAATATGATATACAATTTGATATTTTTTTTTTGTGATCTGGATTTGGTTTCAATAAAGTTCCCTTTTGGTTTAGTTCAAAACTTAAAATTCATAATAATTTATACTTAAATTTTATTATGAAATAAATTTATCTGAATTGAATTTGCTTTTAATCTCCAATGAATTGAATATATTTAATTTAATTTGATAGAAAATATGATAATTTTTATTGCATATTTTATTTTCGTAGTCAAAGATTTTTATTATTTGAATTTTCTTTCTTTGTAAATGTTGCGTGTTATTTTTGATTAGTTATTGTTACAAGTACTATATATGGTGTTGAGAATAAATGTCCAAATAAGTATTCTCGACTTTTTTTTTTTGTGTGCCACATTTTTTATAAGGATTAGTGCCAATCACAACATGTTTCATTTAACATATTGATACATATCACAGTAATGATATATTTTATTATCTCTCATGTAATTTACAATTTTAAAAATGGGAGATGAAAAGGCCTCATATGTGGAATAGCCTAGGGCCTCTTTTCATCTAAATGCGGCCCTGGTCTCGTGTGATATGGCTGTAGAGCGTTGAGCATAGGGCTGACAACTGTATCCCGTAAAAAGAAAAACAAATCTATCTCGAAATCTGCCATTGGGCAGACGGTCTTTTTCATGTCATGGGGCTGGTGGGACAATGAAGAACAATATACAAGAAATATATCTATACATATCTTGTTTCCTAATTTGTCATCCACTGTAACCTGAAAATCATAAAAATTGTCGCATATAAAAATAGTAACAAAAAGATTATTGAAATGCAGACAAGTAGGTTCTGGGCCTCGGTGCCACAGGTTTCGAGTTCAAGTCCAGGCAGTGCCATGGATGTAGTTATTCAGAATCCACATTGAACCGTAGGTCCCTGTCTGATATGACTGTAAAGCGTTGGGAATAGGGCTGACCACCTTACCCTGTAAAAAGAAAACGTCTCCTGTCTCGAAATCTACCAAGTAGGCAGATGGCCTTGGCCCAATATGAGGCTGTTGCGCCAATGGAGAAGAGAAATTTGCAATTTTATAAAAACCGCTTTGATATTCGTAAAAAAAAATAATTGTCAATTCAAAAATTAAAATAAATATTAATCAGTTAAATCTATATATAGTCCAGAAAACTTTCACTAATTCTAGCTTAGTTTTATTTATTTTTATAACTATTTTTAAAAAACACTTTTATTTACAAAACGTTCTAAAAATAATCTTATGGAGATAAGAATAGACCAGACGTCTGAACAAAGTACATGGAAATACACAAACAATATTTTGAGTTTTCCAAAAATAACAGCTAAGCAGGCAAAAAATGAATACGCATTATCTAAAAATACCAAGTTTATTTGTTTTAAATTTAATAATTCCGTAACAAACAATTCTTCGTAAAATTTTAGTTAATTTTGATTTAATAACCTTAAGCAAATGCCTTATAATAGCAGTTTATTAATTTAGAAATATAAAAAATTTATTTAATAAAGAAGTTGTACGAGAGAAATTAATTTATTTCATTTTTATTGTAAATCGGTGGACCTCGTATTTCACTTGGGTATGTTACAAGCAGCCCACTGACGGTTGGACTGTTAGTGGTGAATGGCCCGCTTTGGCATGTTGTGTGGGAGAAACCCTGTAACATTATTTTTGAAATTTATTGCGTAAGCAAATTTAACATAACTATTCTTACATTTCATTAAATTACACATGAGCAGTATTAATGATTTTGTATAATGCTATATTGTCTGACTCTCGGTGAAACTTTCGGGTTCGAGTCCCGGCGGTGCCATGAATTTTTGTAGTAGTTCGGAATCCACTTTAAACCGTAGGTCCCGGTCTATTGTGGCTGTAAACGTTGAGCGTAGCGCTGACAACCCTACACCTTAAAATAAAAAACATCTACTGTTTCGCAATCTGCCAGTAAGTAGACGATCATGGTCCAACATGGAATGTAGTGCCAGGAATTAGTTAGTTTTAGTATGCTTTATTAATAGAGAGTTTTTGCATAACGGAAGCCACCCGCTTTCACTTCTCCACTATCAGGCGCCTGATACCACTGTGCATGCTCTCATCAGAACTCGGTGATTTATTGGGAAGCTTAAGATGAGTTTTTGCATAGCTTCCGCTTTCACTTCCGATCATTTCAAAACAGCGGCAATACTAGATCTCGAATGCAATTAGCTGGGTGATGATATAGAAGTACAAATATCCAGTTCTCGATAGGAATAATTTTTAAGATCTTATAAATAAGAGATTTTAATCATCACCCAGAAAAGGAGGAAAAATTTAGAGGAAATTTATCTTTTTAATACGCTTTTATTAGTTTCACCTGTATGTATGTTTGTATGCATGTAACTGACTCTTTGGGCTCGATTTTGCCCTACTTTAAGCGATCCGATTTAATTTAAACGTTGTAGACTTATCAGGACCGACGAAAATAAAATATTTTGATAAGTTTATTATCTCATCATGATTAGGATCGCCATGATGAGTGATAAAAATACACAGCCTTTGAAAAGTCATCTTGATCGCGCATCATTTTTCCCCTGAAGATCTGTTTCTCCTCTTACATACTATTTAAGCTGCCAAGAAACATATACAGACATCTTTCAGACATTCAAACTTGCGTGGGCCAGCGGCACAACGGATAATGCGCCTGACTACGAATCAGGAGATTCCCTGTTGGAATCCTAGCTGGCTCGACATATTCGCATTTAGCCTTTGTTTTACTCACAAATGAATTATTGTAAGAACCAGTCCTCCGTACCGGGACCTTATTTAAATATTATAGTTTAAAAACACTAAAAAACACGCTTTTTAGAGTTAATCAAACTAAAAAGTAGAAAATAAATTAATAGTTTAAAAAAACTAAAAAACACGCTTTTAGAGTTAATCAATCTAAAAAGTAAAAAATAATTGTTAACATAAGATTAAAATTACTGACGAGAAAATGAATGTCACTGTTCAAAAAGCGTGGGGTGCTTTACATGACATTTTTAAACTAACTCTGCATTTCGGAATGAAACTAGAGAAAAATTATAACAATTGATATCGAGCACCCCACGCTTTTAGAACAAAGACATTAATTTTCTAATCAGTAATTTTATTCTTATGTTAACAATTATTTTTTACTTTTTTGTTTGGTTAACTCTAAAATCGTGTTTTTTAGTTTTTTTTAAACTATTAATTTATTTTTTACTTTTTAGTTTGATTAACTCTAAAAACGTGTTTTTTAGTTTTTTTTTAAACTATTAATTTTTAATCATATGCTTGCAATAAAAAATTTTACAAAATCTGTCTCATATTTGCTTGTACTCCACTTGGTATTTGCTATTCAACTTTGTATGACAATCCGACAGCTCCATATTTTTCAATAAATCTTCAAATATTCATAGAATATTAAGAATTACATTATTTTTTAAAAATCTTTCTACCTGCACAGTTGTAATAAAAATTTATTTCAATTTGTTTCACAATTCTGTCCTTAAATTCATATAGATTGTATGTATATCATTTCTACTATTTTTTTAAATTTATGTTAAGAATTTTAAGTATTCATTTAAGAATAAATATATTATTTATTCTTTTACGAATAAGAATAAAATGTTAAAAGATAAAGAAATAAAATAAGTTAAATGTTAAAGAAATAAAGTATAAAAAAAAAAAAAAAAATTTCAAAAATGCAAACAATATAAAAAACATTTCTATTTGCAGTTGCTTTGTTATGACTAGCATTAATGTTGTTTTTGCCACAATTTATAGATCTGCTTTTTCTTTATCTAACGCATTTATTCAGTTCTAATCCAGATAGTGTGGAAATAAAATCTTGTTAAAGTTAATCTCAAGTAAGTTATTCCCTGAAGATATATAGCTTTACCTTTAGATGTAAATAATAATTCAAATAATGTACTCTTAAATAATGATGATATACATATATATATATATATATATAGATAGATAGATAAATATAGATATATCAACATTATTTAAGAGTATATATATATATATATATATATATATGCTTACTTTAATTATCAAAATTCTAGTAATTTTAATTTTGAAAAAAAAAAAAATACTACCAAGTTTATACTATAGAAAAAGAGTATACAGATATTTTCAATTTAACGATCTGTTTTTGTTGCTATTTCAGTTCTTCCAATTTCTGCAGTTCAAAAGCTATTTAAAATTAATAACTTTTACCTGTAATTTGCACTTGTTAAAATGCTGCATATTAGCTTCAGATACACATAATACATATTTAGTAATGTTATAAGTTTGTTTTAATTATTAAAAGCAATGTAACTAGTTCTGCTTTTATATTTTCATTTCGAACTTATGTTTAATGCAAAAATTATATTAAAATATTGTTGCAAATATAATTTATAAGATTAAATTATTTATCTAATTGAGTAGTTGAAATCTTTAAATGTTGTAATTGTTTTTAAAATGCATTTTTTTAAATTAAAATATAGTAGCAAAATAAAATTGCTTTTCTGTTTTTATGAAATTAGATTATTGTATAAAGATGTTCCGTGGTTTCATTGGTAGTAAGTTTTTACAGGGTAATTGTACAAAATCTAAACTATCTTAAAATACATTATTAAGAAAAGTGAACTAAAAATTCATTCTTTCTAAATTTCTTATAAAGCATTTGCATATTGAATATTATACATATAACAAAAAAATAATAATTATAAATGTAAATTTAAAATTTTGCTTAAAAATTGGTGAACATAATGTGTTTTGATGATTAGAAACAAATGCGCTATGAATGAACATGACTAATTTTAATGTTAAATTATTTTTCATATGTCTAGTTTTAAGAATATATATTTTAAATATATATTAATTTAAAACAAACAAAAAAGAAGTAATTTTTTATTTAAAAGTATATTAAAAACTACTTGCTGTAAATAATTTGCTTTAATTATTAAGATTTTAATATTTAACTATTTGTTATTTTGATGATAACTGATAACTCTTTTATTTGATAACACTTTTATTTTTATGCTAATTAAAAGTACTATAGAAATTTTATCCATTTTTTATCCATATCTTTTTAGATGTATATTACACGAACATACATGCCTCATATAATTTTTCTTAAAGTATTTTGCTATTCAAGTTACATAAAATATTAAAGCCATGTTTTACTTTTTTTTTTTTTTTCATTTCCATTTCAGATAATGTATATAAGATTTTGATCTTTAGTATATTTTATTGCTCATTAAAAATACTTTTTGATTACCTTTATTTTTAAAAGACATTTACTGTTTTATTTTTTAAAAATCTATATAATTTTTTTAACTATTTGCTGTTCTACATTCGACGTTTTTCTGCATAGCAGGCAGTCCATGTTTGGTTTCCTTCTTCAACTCTTTTGATCTTTGCTATCCAGTTATCTTCTAAATATTGATAGTCTTCTTCAGTAAATTCCTATAAAACAAATTTTTAAGTTTCAATTAATTTTGTAAAAAATTTATATTTATTATTCATTTTTAATATAATTAATAAATTTCAGTCTGATTAATTTAAAAAAAAATTTATAAAAATGCTCTATTTCAAAAATTATGTTATTCAATTGTAGCGTTTTTAAATAAAAATTATAAAAAGTTGTTATAGAGCTCTTTACTTACTTTCAAAAATTCTTCTTTTCCTTGTCTCAGATGGTTTAGTTCTGAATGCAAGGCTTTCATAAATTCCCCTGTAGCATCTTCCGCTTTGATGTTAACAAAACCGCAATTCTCCAATAACTGAAAAATTATTTAATAGTGCTGATATATTTCATGCATAAATCTATGCAAAGAAATAATTTTGAAAATTATGTTATGTAAAAATTCGAGGGCAAATAAAAATGCTATATTTAAAATGTTACTATTCAAATTTATAGAAATTCGTTTAATAAAAAAATGCACATACATTTTACTAGTTAAAAATTGATTCATAGAATCAATATATTTTTTGGATATACTATAAAGGAATTAAAATTAACTATAAATTGATTATTAATGAATAACTATAAATAACTATATGACTACTATAAATTATATTGACTATAAATTAATTTAAACTATTGTTGAATGAAATGTAACAATGCTGTTTCTGTTATTTATGGTAAGCATTAAGAAATCTAAAAGTAAGAAATTTCTTCGAAATAATTTCGCAATTATTTTATGTAAGAAATTCGAGGGTAAATAAAAATGCTATATTTAAAATGTTACTATACAAATTTATACAAATTAGTTTAATAAGAAAAATACACATGCATTTTACAAGTTAAAAAATTCAATATTGGCTCAATTAATTCATAGATACAATAACTTCATCATAGGTTCATTCTGTTGTGTTGATGTTATTCGCAGATTATTTAATCAGAAAAGATTTTATGGACATACTACAAATGAATTAAACTATTCATGAATGAAATGTGACAATGCTCTTTCTGTTATTTATAGTAAGCATTAAAAAATCTAAAAGTGAGAAATTTCTTACTTTTTTATATTGTTGCAAAGTGAGTAGATTGTATCCTCTTTCGCTAATGTACTTTTCAAAATGTGGAGAGATTTCTTTATCACTTTTTGAATAGTCCGTGAATAGAATTTTACCTCCCGGCTTCAGCCATTTCTAAACGATTAGAGAGAAACATTTATAAATTAACTATCTTATTATCTATATTCAGAAATTACTTATTTAAAAAATAGTTACATACTGAACAATAATAACATAAATAGTATCATATTAAAATAGATATGTTGTTTGCTAGAATTAAATAGAATCACTAATAATTTAAAAAAAATATTTGTAAACAATCATATCCCCAAAAATTATTTGATATTCAACAATGCTCTCATGAAAGATCAGCATTTAAAAATTTTGTACTAGACTCAACTTTTAGAATAATTGAATGAACTCTTTGTCAAAATACTTACTTTTGATGGTACATTCAATTGAGATAAGAATCGTTTTAGACTTATATAATTTTATATTTTTTACATAATACTTTTTGTAATATAATCTAGACATAATTTCATTTAAAATAATAATGTAAAAAAATGGGTAAGAAAGAGAAAATATGGTTATATATTGTTTATCAAAAAGTGAATATCATGTTTTTAAATATTCTAATAAAATTATGTTGAATTGATATATTAATTCTTCGTCGCTATAGATTCACAGTTGGTACTCTACAAAAAGCCAACAGCAAGAGATATTGGGAAATGTGTGTTTGAAGTATATAAACAACGAAGTGGTTTTTAATATGCACGTATACTTGAAAAAGTGCATCATAAACTACAAGAATATATTCAACATCTATATCATGAACTACAGCTATGAAATGAACAGCAATTAAATAAAGAAAAGATTTTAATTCATGAATAAATATCTTGTAAAGGTAATAAGGAGAACTATTAAATGAAAATGATTTCTAAATTCTAACTCCTTTCTATCATACCATAAAATGTTAATTAAATAGAAAAAGAAAGATTTGTACATTTTCTGAACCAATTTCTATCATTAATATGATTTTCACATATCATTAATACATTTCGACATCTTTTTGTATTATTTTGTGTTACCACGCCTTTTTTTCCATCCTCTTATGGGCGAATTGCGGGCCAATTGGCTAGAGCTCTGGTCTTAAGTACTCTAGGCTAGAATCCTGGCGATGGCACAGATGTTTGTTAGCGGTTCGGAATCCACGTTAAACTGTAGGTCCCGGTCAAATCAGCGTAAAGTGTACAAAAAATGACCGTAGAGTGACGAACCAAACCATCGTCTTAAGGCGGATTGATGGCCAATTGGCTAGAGCTCTGGCCTTTGGTACCACATTCTCCAGGTTCGATTCCTGGCAGTGACATGCATGTTTGTTGGTGGTTCGGAATCCACGTTAAACTATCGTCAGTTTAATCAGCCTGAAGTGAGCAAAAAAAAAAAAGAAAAACTAATCGTAGAACGACAAACCAAACCATCCTCTTATGGATGTTGAAGCTTTAAAGACTAATTCAGGGTCTGGTTAATGTGGTTTCTAGCTTCTTTTTGGTTTCCTAAAACCTTTCTATCATACCATAAAATGTTAATTAAATAGAAAAAGAAATATTTGTACATTTTTTTATCCAGTTTCTGTCATTATTGACAACAAATCTCGACATCATTAAGCACAACTCTGTATTAACTTCACCTTTTCACCATTGTCTTATGGATGCTGGAGATTTAAAGATTTAATTCATATTATGGTAAATGCGTCGTTTCCATTCTTCTGATCCTTGAGCAATAGATCGCCAATAAATGATCGATACATACTATGCCTTAACTTTTACTTTACCGCTCTTCTCGGCTGTTTATTTGTCTTTGAAATAGATGTAATATATTCCAGAAACATTCGTTAAATCATCATTCTAATTACGAATTCAAACGTTGTTTTGCTCTTGTAACAGAGATTTAGAACTTTCAGTACGATTTAATACTTTTTAGTACAACTGTACAAATAGCATATTTGAGTGGAACTATATATTCTATTTGAGTGGAACTATATTCAATTTTGATGGATAAAAGTGAGAACAGTAGCTTGATGGCCAAGTGACTAGCGCTCTGTGCCACATTCGGGTTTAAGTCCTGCCGGTGCCATGGATGTTAACAGTGGTTTGGAATCCACTTTGAACCATTGGTCCCGGTCTAATATGACTGTAAAACGTTGGGAGTAGGACTGACAACTCTATACTATAAAAAGAAAACATCTCTTGTTTCGGAATCTGCCAGTTGGATGATGGCCTTGGCCCACCATGGGACTGTTGGCCAATGAAGAAGAAGAAGAAAAGTGATAACTTACTTCGAAATTCTTAAATAGTTCATCTTTGTTAGGAATGTGAAGAAGAGTATCTCTGCTGTATATTGCGTCAAAAGAAGCTTCATCGTAAACAGTTTTTGTAACGTCACATATTACAAATTTCACCTGTGAACATACAAACGAATGAATAAAAAATGTTTAAAAGTTACATCAAATGGTGTCTACTTTTATGATATTATAATGTTTATGATAATCTAAATAATATATGCATATATTTTTAATTATTAGATTTTATTTGTATACTGATTTATCTTGCTTCAAAATTATATATTAACGCATTTTTTTAAATTTCGCATTAAAAACTACGAAATGTACTTGCCTTTTTGTCCAAATGTGGCCTTTCAGAAAGGTATTCTGTTGCTACGTTCATCATGTTCACAGATAAATCCACACCTAACACTTCAACGCCATATTTCTAAAAATTGTTAATTCTTTTGATGATTTTGCATTAAGTATTATTGTACAATAAGAAGAAATAGAGTATTGCTTATTATCAAACATTCTGAGAAATTTTTAACATTTACATTTGATTAAGAGAACTCCAGAAATGGAAAAATAAAGCTTATCTATGTTTTGCTGCAATTTCCACAAATTCTTCGTCTTAATTTTACGTCATTCTTAACTCTTCGTCATTTTACTTTATTTGAGAAATTGAGCTAGCATTTAAGAAATTGATCAAAATATTAAACTAATGTACAAAACGTATGGCTTATGAACTGCCTTTTAATAGAAAATTTCTTTTCTTTCTTTCTTTCTTTTAGAATAAATTATGAATTTTTTATTGCAAAACATTTATTAAAATGTTTGCATACATAAGAAAATATTAGAAGTTCTAATAGTTGACTTTAAGACTATATTTTATTTTTATCTATAAATCTGACGATGAGATACTTTCATTAAAAAAACGCATTAAAGACAAAAAAAAATTCCCAAAATATAAACTTCTTAAAAGCTCTTTTTAAAAAAATTAGTTGAAATTAAGAGAAAAAGTAGAAACGTAAACACACGAAAATGAATTTCTAGAAGAAAAAGAAGTTTTAATTTCTACATGCTAGAATGAAAAAAATATTTAAATGTTTTTTTTATCGTTACTTTCATTTTTTTTTTTCCTTCGACGCTGTAGAAATAAAAAGATTTCCTATTACAAATTATACATATTTCAATTTCAAACATATTATTTTATTAAAATATGGAGAATGGAATAAAAAACTTTCTAAATTATTTTTCACGAGCTATTTCCTATGAGAGTAAAAAGGGAGGGGGAAGGGAAACTTCATTGTCTTTTCCACTAAGTTAATATGGTGGTTTTATTAGAAAGAACAGATGTTTAGTTTTTGAAGAATAAATATGCTGTAACCGTGCTGCCTCTTACGCACCTCTTGCAGCGTTCGGGATATATGCTCAGTAGATATCGAGATTCTCACCAGAGAGGGAGTATAGCGCAACAGGCGCTACGGCTGAGAAAAGCACAATTCACGCGTTTCTGTTGAGAAAGTTTCTTCCATCCCGAGAGACAATATAGTTAGCACCATCCTGTGCATAAATTGGCCTACAGATTCTCATCCAGAGAGGAAGTATATTTCTCTATCTAACGTGCATCTGAGTAACTTTATGCTTAGCTTAGAGGTGGAATCCTTCCATGAATCTTCAATTTTATGTCTTTAAATGTGTTACATGTTGTATCTTAAATTGCAGTGTTGATGTCACATTTACGTGCTTGTAAATAAAACTGTACGTTCTTCAACCCTACCTCACCCAGATCCAGCTACACAAACAAACGGCATCAACTACAATGCTTCTTTTTTCTGTTGTAATGATCAGAAACAGAAATGAATGTCAGTGTAATGCACGAACCCTCAAGAAAGTGGTCTTATATTGTTATTCTTTGTATACTAGTATGTGTTTCGTATACTAGTCAAGTTCGTTCTACTTCAAAGTTCGTCAAAAGCTACCAATGGATTCAAATCTTCGCCCTCGTTACCACTGAGTTATGAATTGATGTCTATTGTGGTTAATGATAACTTTTTTTATATTTTCTATTATCAATAATCTTAAATAATATAGCAACTTTTCAAAGTACAGTATTCTTCGTTCTAAGCGAATAAAAAATATAAAAATGAGTTTTTACTAAAGAAGAAAAGTTGCTTACTTCTGCCATATAAAAACTGTGACCTCCAATTCCACACCCGACATCCAATACCTTTTGGCCTGGTTTCAAATCTAGACGGGCTACATAATTCTGAAATACAAAATTGAATAAACTTCAAATTCAGTTTATGTAAATAAGTCATGCATTTAAATTATTTCGAAAATATCTCTCACCCCTGTTGTTGACATCCCACCGGTGCTCAAAAACGTTTTCCCGAAGATCCACTCATAACGACGCACTCCGTGCCTGCTGTATTGCTTATTGTCCAAAAAGCTCTGGAAATTATCTTTGGAATCCATCCTTTTGTCCACTTTTTTAGCCAAAAAGTAAATTTGATAAGAATTGTTTTTATGCTGGAAAGAAAGCATATAAAATAATTAGGACTCTCCATTCAGGGGTTACTACAACTTTTTTTTTTTTTTTTGCATTCTAGTTCATCTTTAACTAGTTTAGCTCATTCACTACTTCCTACAGACACTCGTTCACTACAGTTTTAAATTAATAGTATTTTTCTTTTTATTCAATTTCAATGAAGATTTGTAAAATATGTGAAGAATGTACGAATACTTTTTACTGCCAGTTAAAAATATTAAGCATTAATTTTTAGCGATCACAAATTTGTATTGAAATATAGCGATAATTAATAAGTGTTTAATTTTCACATTAAATAATCAAATATTTAAATGCCAAAGTTTACTGAAATAGATGGAAATTTTCGAAATTCGTTTTCTCATAAGCAATATAAAAAAAAAAAACTCTAAAATTTCTTTAAAAATTTAATTTTTACATCTTTTGAAATTCATAATAATTAAAGTTTTTATTCATAAATTGGTTAATTTGTTCTTATTACAAAATTTTTAATTCTATTTTTTAATT
Source organism: Caerostris extrusa (assembly GCA_021605095.1). NCBI lineage: Eukaryota > Metazoa > Arthropoda > Arachnida > Araneae > Araneidae > Caerostris > Caerostris extrusa. Next base: position 185,326 of record BPLR01019877.1, read on the forward strand.
TTTATATTCTTAATCATCATCATCGATAGCACGACCGCCCAGAGTGGGCCAAAGCTTTCCTTTGAAGAAATTTCCACATTCCTCTGGGTGACAATGGTACTCTAATTCTTAACTTTTAGTACAGCAAAATCTTTTCAACTGCGTCTATCCATCTCAACTTGGGTCGTACTCTTCCTCTTTGTCCCTGTGGCTTTGCCAAAACGAGAATTTTTACAGGGTTTAAATCATTCATTCTAAATACATGAGCAGCCCTGTTTAATCTATCGATCTTAATAAATTTTAATATCTATGTTTTTAAAGCATTTATAAATTTCTGCGTTGTACCGTCTTCGCCAACAATCACGTTTCTTAACATTTCAAAAGAATAGCCCTTAAAACCATTTTCTCAAATATACCCAAATGGATCCCATCTGATCTTGCCAAGTGTCAGAGCCATAAGCTAAAATAGGTCTAATGAGGGTTTTATATAAAAATTCAGTTTTTTTGCTTACGAATTGTGGTTTAAGCTATAAGTAAGTCAAAATAAAATATAAAAACTAATTAACAGCTGAGCATTTTAATTAAAATAAAATAAAAACTTTTTCCCACACAAAATGTTTTAAAAGCAACAATTGTCAATAAAAATTATTGAAATTAAAAGAAATAATTTGTGAATGGAAATAAAGTTTAATTATTTTTTAAATATAATATTTAAAGATGTGAATCTTAAGAAATAATAGGGTTAATTACGATAATCACTTATTAACCGTATATTAATAATTATACAAAATTTGATACCCAATGACATTTTTTTTATTCTCAAATTACTTAAAACAAGCTACCATAATTGCAATAAATAAATTAACATAATAAATAAACATAAAGAAAACTAATTTGCGAAAACATTAAATCATGCATCAAGCGAACACAATATGGAAAATTACATTTAGTTAAAATTTTAGTAGTAATTAGTAGATAAATTTAAAAATATTTTTAAAGACATATACAAAAAGAATTATAACAAGTAATATAAAAAAAAAAAAATTTAAGTCAATTCCTACTTAGGTCAACAAAGAAAAATTTTAGTATAGTTACTCTTTATTAAATTATTACAATTAATATAAATATGTATATACATATGACAGAATCAAAATAGTAAGTGGCGAAATAAAATTTCTTCAATTTTATTTTTTGACAAAAATCCTTCATTCTAACCACTAAGCCACAACTGTTAACACACTCTTGAAAATCATTTGGATACAACGTCTACTTAAAACAAAAATTTATAGATTTTCGCAAGAATTGAACTCGCATTCTTCACCTTCACGTGAAAAATACTGAAATCCTTGCATTTTACCGTTAGAGCTACTAGCTGTTAACTTCAATCGTCATTACAACCTGCTAAAATTCTATTTAAAGTATTAAAAATTAATTAAATTTAATTAATGAATTAAAACACTGTATTAACATCAACTGTCATCCACTACAAGTTTAAAAAATGCATTTGAACTTGAGTGGATGAATAAAAAGCATTTTATTAACGATTGAAAATTTGAACAAGATATATAAATATATATAGGAGAGTGTGAAAATATATAGAAAGATGAAACCTAATATCAATACCCTCGATGTTTGTTTGTGCATAATTATGTATTAAAATAAGATAAAATAATAAAATATTTTCACTGGATTAATGGCTTTAATTTATTTTTACTATATTAATTACTTTAAAATTAATTAAATTTAATTAGAAATAAGTAATTAAAAAATATTTTAAAAATTCCTGAAATTGTTTGAGGGAAAAAAATAATTGAGAGCGAGAAAAAAACTATTCTTACCTCCTACAATAAATCTTCGAAAAAGCAGCATGTGAGATAATCGAAAATTTTGTAACATTTAAGTATCGCTATCAATTTATACGATTAGATAAACAACAAATCTGCGTCAAGATATCACCAGATATATGTAATAAGAAATGAACTTTCAATAATCTCTACTAATATAGCTTATTCAGCGATAAAGTAGCATATACAGTACATGTATAAAAATTAGGTGAAAGATTTATTTATGGGGGGGGGGGTAAAGATAAATAATGCCTTATAGATTATATGTTATGGTTTCTTGAATCTTTTGACATAATTTTTATTTTATATTTAGACTATTTTATCACTTAAAAACCATAACAAAATACAGATAAAAAGCAACAAAAAATGCTGGAGTAAAATCTTTTTTCTATAATAACTCTTATCTTTTAATATCTTGATTTAGACTTAGAAAAACATTTTGAAAAATTTGTGGTCTATAACCGTGCTACCTCCTATGCACTGCAAGAGCGCCCCCTGTGGCGTTCGGGAGAAATGGTCAGAAGGCCTCGAGACTTTCACCGGAAAGGAAGTACAGGGCAACCCGTGCTACCACTGAGAAATATTTAGTTTGTAATCTCTCGTCCCGAGAGGAAATACATCCAACGCAACCCTGCGTAATAGTTGGCCTACAGACTTTCACCCAGGGAGGAAATACATTTTGCGCATCCAGCTCTTACTGAGTATCTTTAGTTCTTATTAGTTTAATCCTTTCACGAATCTATAATTATATACATTTAACTATGTTAAATATTGTATGTGTGTGATGTTTGGGCGTGTGTAAATAAAGTTGTATGTTCTCAAACCTGTGTCAACCCCACTCAGCTACAATCCAGCTGCACAACTTTCCCACTACAAGTGGCTTATAGCATTTTACAGTAATGTTTTGTACTTTTTTTTTCGCAGCAGTTCAGTTTTACAGCACTTTGCTCTGACATTTTGACTAATAGTTTCGAGTAAAGAATGCAATTTTAGTTGAAGAATGTTTTCAAAATTCGTTGAAAATGTATTCATATAATTTCATGCCTATTTCGATACTTTTTCAATCAACTTTACGCAATTTTGTTGCTCGTGACTATGCATTAATTTTTTTCTCTTACTATTAAAATTGTGCTTATTTTTTTTCTTTCAGGCGAAGGTTTTTGGATTACTGCAGTATGGGCATTAATCACATTCATAAGTTCCGAAGATCTGATATTTTTTCAATTCCTACTATTAGCTCACACTCTCTCTATATACATCTTGTTCAAATTTTCAATCGTTAATAAAATACTTTTTATGCATCCTCTCAAGTTTAAAAAAATGTATTTGAACTTGTAGTGGATGACACTTGATGTTAATACAGTTTTTTCAAATATTAATTCATTAATTACATTTAATTTATTAATTTTTTTTTTTTTAGATTTAAGTTGCATGTAAGTACCAATAGATGGCGCCAGATGTAAGGAAAAAACTTCAACTTGAAATGAAAACCTTTCTTTTTCATTCAATTCCTATTTATTAGTTCACACTCTCTCTATATATATTTATATATCTTGTTCAAATTTTCAATCGTTAATAAAATACTTTCTATTCATCCGCTCAAAATGAATGATAATTATTTATAAAGGACTTTCAGCAATATAGTGAAAAAAAAAGTAGGAATTGACTTAGGTTCCTATATATATTTATATATCTTGTTCAAATTTTCAATCGTTAATAAAATACTTTTTATTCATCCACTCAAAATGAATGAAAATTATTTATAAAGGACTTTCAGCAATATAGTGAAAAAAAGTAGCAATTGACTTAAATTTTTTTTTTTTATATTACTTGTTTATCGTACCTTTCGTAGTAACTTTGACCTCTTTTTACAAATTGCTTGGCCCAGCATATAGAAAACTGAATCCTTGCGCCGTAAAACTTCACTAACTAACCAACCTAATCCTTTTCTTTTTCTTCCGTTGACCCTCTGCCTACTTTAAAGAACCGCTTTCAAAGAAGAGAAAATGTTGGAACGCAAGAAACGAATTGTTATTTTTGAGTATCCTAAAGTGCCAGAGTGTCTGACTCTCGGTGCCACAGGGTTAGAGTCCGGGCAGTGCCATGGATGTTTATAATGGTTCAGAATCCACTTTAAGCTGTAGGTCCTGATCTCATATGACCGTAGAGCGTCAGAGAACCCAATCAGACTTCTCACCCACATCATTCCCAAACTGTATATTGGCAACTCGGCTCTAGGCACAGTGATGTGGTGTAGTAGTAAAGTGTAGAGATTTTGTAATAAATTTTTAACTACCATCATACAATTAAGTTCCTTATAGTTATGCTAAAACATATTAATAACTTTTAAGCAATCAATGCAATCGTTCCAATTCCAATCATTGAAATATTTATCAAGATTTGTAAATACGATCTGCCTTATCCTCTATGTCCTGCAGCTCGGGACGAACATCCCATGAGTAGTCTACTCTAGGATGAAGGGAAAGGGGCAGCTTCTATTCTGATGGAGCACTTGTAGGTAGAAGTCTGACTTGGTTCCGTGCCGCTGAAGGAGGGGGGCAGTGCCTTCCGAGAGGATTTTTAGGGGGAACTACCCACAACTGTTTAAATTAACTGCTGCAATAATTACAGTAAGCGAATTATAATATAAACACAGTAAGCCTAGGCAAAAATTATCTGCGAAAAATAATATTTGGTACACAATTGTAATAAGACCTTCGAATATAGTGTACAAAATTATTTCAAATACCATCAACTACACAAACTACTCAACTTTTCTGATAGTTGACTTGAAATTAAATTTGCATTTAATATTTATTTAAACTATAATAATTTTATCTTATTTAGATATTGATTCTCAATCTTATAAAAAAATGTTTGACTTCTAATTAAGATCGTTAAGTGGTGTTAATTTAAAAATATATATATATATATTTATTTAACATGCAAAAATACATTTTTGAAAGGTTCTTTCAAATAGATAAATTATAAAAATAATAAATAAATAAAAATATTCATAAATAAAATTATATCTTCTTTCAAATAAATAAAAAGAAAAGATAAAGCGATAATCAAATAAAAAAATTTTTTAAATAATAATTTTTTTTTTTTAAATTTTGAATTTAAAAAATTCACTATTTATTAATTTTTTATTTTATTACTTTGCATTTTTCTGTTTATTTTAAATTTAACAAGAAAGTTAAAAATAAAGATTTTTTAAAAAATAAACTTAATTTTTTTACATATAAAGTACATTTATAAGCTGAAATCTTCTTTTAAACTGTAAACGCTTAATAATTCTTGACTTGACTTGACTACTTTTTACAAAACTTGGTTATTTTACAGAGATATTATCCATTTATCAAATAGCTAGTTGAATTAACTGTATGTCAATCAGATGGAGTTAATTTTCAAACTAATAAATAGTTTCCAACAAAATGAAAGCAATTGCAATAGGAATAAAATTATTTAATTCGCCATTTATTTCTCATTTATTATACCATTTTAATAAATGATCGTTTTCAATATTATTTAATTTATAGCGTTATCAAGAAAGTTTTTTTAGAAGAAAAAACTTCCTTGATAACGCTGTAAATTAAACAATATTGAAAACGATCATTTATTAAAATGATGTAATACAGGAATTAAATGATTTTCTTTAAAAAAAAAAAGGAGAAAAAAAATTTTTTTTTTTTCCCTTTAAATAATTTTTTTTTCTTCTAAAAAAAACTTACTTTTAAGAAATTTTTATCGAAAATTTCAAAAGAAGAAAAAAAATCAAATTCGACTGTTGAAGATATGGAACTATTCTGGCAGAAAATACTGAAGTTATTTTCTTTAAATAAATAAATATTTTTATAAAGAATAAAAACCAAAAATCATAAGGCAAATAAAACTATTTTCGTAATACTTAATGATATATAAATGAAGAATTTCACGACACTTATACCTTTAAAAAAAAAAAAAATTTTTTTAAGTAATTGTTATTATTTTTAACAAAAATTTAATTAAAAAAAAAAAAAAAGAGAGATCCAGTAGCTGAAGACACAACTTTATGGCAGAGCTTGCGACAATGAATCGATCTTACCTCTACTTGAGTAGAAACGCACAAAAACTGAACTACTTTTTTTGTCAAACTTGTTTATGTGGATGTAATTTAATCATTGTTATACAATCAGTCTTCCAGCTTGATAAAATCTAATACATAAAAATATTTTTTTGCTTTCTAATGCATGATGAGTATTTACCGACCTCTACATTAACAGACTAAATAAAATTCGAAGCAATTACATAACGACCTTGATAAATAGTAGTTCAAGGACGTCTGCGATTCCTCTCACGAGAGTTCAAGGGTAAAAAACATCGTTCGGCTTTGGGGCGTTTTGGGGTTAAAACAAATGAAGTCAAAGCAGTTTATAACGAGTATTATTTAGCCCAGTTTTTTTTATCCTAAATTACGTATAATTTTGATGCTTAAATAAAAATGAATACAAATTTAATATACCATCAATATTAAATAAAAATGTAAACTTTGAATGCAACTATTATTTTCAAATGTTCTGGCATTTTGACCTAAAGTTGTTTCCCACTAGAATGACAGATTCAGCATTAACCTTAGAGGGCCAATTTGTGAAGGCAAATTTTAATAAACTCCTCCATGGATGATAACTGACGATTTCGTGCTTTCTTCTTTTGAGCCAAACGGAAGGACTTCCTGACCTACAGATTTATCGCACCAATTTCCAATATGGAAATGGAAGCTTTTGGTTCGGTTTCATTTAACAACACAATGCGTTATCCTGCAGATCACCTAGTGTCCGGCTCTCTGGCGCTCGATGCCACAGATTTCTGGTTCGAATCCCGGCCGTGCCATGAATATTTGTAGTGGTTCGGAATCCACTTTAAGCCGTAGGTCCCGATCTCGTACGACTGTAGAGCGTCACAGAGCCCAGTCAGACTTCTCAAGCATATCATTTCCGAACTGTATAGGGGCAACTCAGCTCGAGGCATAGTGATGTGGTGTAAGGTAGCAGTAAGCCACTCAGGCCCTCATTTGTATGTATCTAAAGAAATCAATTTACAAATAATAATTTAGAATTATTTTCACTTACTTATTTTGTTTAAAACCAGTGGAGCTCAAGAAATTTTCGTCACCGATTTGTTCGAAATTTATACTATTTGCAGGTTGTATGGTCTAAAATGTTACTTACCCAAAGTAGTACGACCTACCTCTCAATTATTTTCAAGGAAAATAAAATTTAAAAATACTGACTAATGTTTTTATAACTAATGTTTATATTAAGAATTATTATCTAATTATTTTAGATATTATAAATTGCAAAATTAGTGCAAAGACCTGGGTGATACTTATAAAAAAGTAGGAGAAGCAATATGTTTCATCTTCTATAGAACACCTTATGAATGACAAATTATTACAAGTACAGAGGTGTTTGTTTTTTCTTTTTAAATCATATAAAATAATTTTTAAACTGTCTTTAAGAAAAACTACTAATACATTATATATATTTTTAGCATTAAAAAATGGATATAATATTTTTTAAAAAATACACCTGGTTTCCCTGGTTTCTGCACTAGTTTTCCAATTTGTAATACATGAAAATTAGATAATATAATAAACTCATGTTTGTGAAAATTGCAACACCATGAAGGAATCGTCATAATTGAATGAAATTTAATACACAGTTGAGTGGTAGTGGTACAAATAAATGATTAAATGTTCAAAGCAAACAAACAATAACAAGAGATCGGAATCAGTATTTTGTGTAGCCACCACGCGCCGCAATAAGTGCTGCTACACGACGTGGCATGGAGTCAAACAAATTTTGAATGTTTGCCTGAGGAAGAGCATTCCATATTGTTTGTATGCTCACCCAAAGTTCGTCTGCAGAAGGAACAGGACGAGGATCACGAGCGAGACGCCGACCAACGAAATCCCACACATGTTCAATCGGCGACATATCCGGGGGAATACGTAGGCCAAGGAAGAAGCTGTACCTGCCGCGTTGCAAAGAAGGATTGAACAGTCCTAGCGATATGAGGGCGGGCATTGTCCTGTTGAAATACAGCGCCTGGCAAGCTTTGAAGGAAGGGAACAGCTTGGGGCTGTAGAACTTCACTGATGTACCGGTTGCTGTTCAGATTGCCCAAAATTCTTTAGCAATTGAGATCGTCCATGATATGCTATGGCCCCCCAGACCATAACTCCGGGTGTTCGTTCCATTGTGGCGTTCGATAATGCACTCCGGAACATCTTAGTGCATTCACCGGCATAGCGTCTGACACGAATGCGGCCATCATGGTACTACAAATTAAAGCGGGATTCGTCAGAAAACACGACATGCTGCCAATCAGTACGCCAGTCTCTATGCTGAGCGGCCCATTGTAGCCGCAGGCGGCGATGGTTTAGCGAGAGAGGGATCCTGTATAAAGGAGTCCTTGCGCGCAGTCCACGCTGCAGCAGACGTCTACGAATTGATGAAGCACACAATGAAACACCTGTAGCTATTGACCACTGTGCTGCCAATTGTCTAGAGGAAGCTGTACGGTCCGTCAGCGCCATGCGGACCAGGTGTCTATCATCGCGAGCTGACGTCACATTTCGGGGTCCACTCCCGAATTTCCGAGTTGTCCGACACTCTTCCGTCCACTGCTTCAAAGACGTACCACTGTGCTGCTGTTACGCTGCACACGAGCGGCTACTGCACGATAAGACAATCCAGCTTCACGAAGGCCGATGATTCTCCCCCGTTCAAACTCTGTAAGTTGTTCAAATCTCGCTCTCTTTCGTCGAAGAGGCATAAGTAACGATTGAGCTAACGTTTACCACTAGCAGATAACCACGGATAACCATACACGCCTCGCTACAGTCGTCTATTTATTCGGATCCGTCCGCCGTTCAGAGGGCACTGCTCTGCATACGCATGCGCTACGGATTTAAGATTCTAATCATTTGCATATCATGCGCTAATTTGCATTTCCTGAAAATTTCAGCTCACTCGCGTAAGTCCTTCATGGTGTTGCAATTTTCACATATATGAGTTTATAAAAATAAATATTAAAAAAAAAAAAAAAATTTTTTTTAAGAAATATTTTTATGTAACATTGAATAAATTTGTAGTATAATACAAAAAAAATTTAATTTTAATAATATTTTTTTTTAAATTTAAAAATAAATTTTTATAAAAAATTTTAAATATAATAATTTTTTAAAATAAAAATGTTTTTGAATAAATTTGTAGTATTAAGTGAAGTAGCGTGGTGATTTGAGCGCTAGACGCTTAGACTGAATTGACGCAGCTTAGTTTTCACCTTACAAACAAATCCAAGCGAATCACTAATATCTGCATAGGTAATGCTTCATAATAAATAAGTAGGCGGGAAAATACCATCTTTTTTTCAAAAGTTGAATGAAGGGTTCTAACCTCAAGATATCACTTTTGGAGATCGTAGTATCATCAAGAACCAATGCTGACCTACTGAAATGGTGCGCCGCTTTGTAAAATGGTCGGTAAAAGGCAAAAATGATTCAAACAAGCCCCGATTCTTTACCCTAATCTAGGGCAAAAGCTCAAGCAAATCAAGTTATTTTAAAATTTAAGCATCAAACTGCATTTTAAAATAGTTGATAGTTCTTTACCCGATTCCAGCACCTAACTCAAGCACTCTCTTGTGTTCGAGGCTCGGTAATAAGCTAAGTATTTCTTCTTGCTCGTCTATGTGGATTGTTGACGCTGTCTTGTCCAGCATCATGCTCTCCAAAGAGGGAGCAAAATTCTGCCAATAATGGTGCATTTTAACACGTGTTCCTGGAAGAAAAACATTTTTTTAATACACTTTTATTTGTTTCACCTGTATGTTTGTTTGTAACAGACTCTTTGGGCCCGATTTTTACCGACTTTAAGCGATCAGATTAATTTAAACGTTGTAGACTTATCAAGGACCGACAACAATAAAAATATTTTGATAAGTTTATTATCTCATCATAATTAGGATCGCAGGGATGAGTGATTTTATTTTAACTTATGAAGAGCAATTTAACCCATGCAGAATGAAAGTACCTAAGACATTCAAACTTTCTTGGCACAACGGATAACGCGCCTGACTACGGATCAGAGATTCCCTGTTCGAATCCTGACTGGCTCGACACATTCGCATTTAGTCTTTGTTTTACTCGCAATTAAATTATTGTAAGAACTGTAGTTCCAGTCCTCCTTACCTGGACCTCATTTAAATATTATAGTTTAAAAACACTAAAAACACGCTTTTAGAGTTAATTAAACTAAAAAGTAAAAAATAATTGTTAACATAAGAATAAAATGACTGACGAGAAAATGAATGTCACTGTTCTAAAAGCGTGGGGTGTTTTGTATGCCATTTTTAAACTAACTCTGCATTTCGGAATGAAACTAGTAAAAAATTATAACGATTGATATCGTGTACCCCACGTTTTTTAGAACAGTGACATTCATTTTCTCGTTAGTCATTTTATTCTTATGTTAACAATTATTTTTTACTTTTTAGTTTGATTAACTCTAAAGGTGTGTTTTTTAGTGTTTTTAAACTATAATTTATTTATCCCTATTACTTTAAAATTTGCAATACATAAACTTAAATTATTTGGTAAGTTAATTTTCAGTCTATATAAACATTAACAATAAAATGAAATACTTTTTTGTAATTATGATCCATTTTTTTGATTAAATATGTAAATAATTTTTATAATTGAATTTAAATATTTTTGTGAACTTTTAAATTTTTAAAACAATTTTTTTTTTTTCAGTATTCAATAAGCACATTTAATCTTCAATGAAAATAAAATACAATAAAATTTCAACACTTAATTCTTTCACGAACAATATGTAGAGCAATCGATATACAAACTTTTCTGTTTATATACTATTTATTTCGAATACAATCAAAGTAAATCATACTATGACTTTCGAGCATTATAGTTTTAATTAAATGCTTTAATATATTGAAACATTTTTAATACATATAGCTCTAATCATTGTGAACTTAGATTAAGTCCTAAGTTTAGTGATCACTAATTATCTAAAACACTGATCAAAATGGATGCTTTCTACGGATTTAAATAAAGCACCAACTAGACGTTATGTTTAATGCAAATAATCATATTTGTGATAACCAATCGGGACACATAATCAATGTTAACTTAATCCTGGGTCTTCAAAAAAAGCCAACTGATATTCATTTCACTTATATCATTTATTTTTATATATAAAAATTTATTCAAACAGTTCATTCCATAAGATGGCTGTTCTATAGAAAAACTATTTTGTGCACCAGTCCATTAGACAACAACCAAATTTGTATTTAACGAAGCTCCTTGGCTACAAGATAGCCGCAAGCCTCTATCAGGTAGAACATCAGATGAGGAGGTATATACAGTGCGTGAGAAAGCAGCGAAGTATAAAAAGATAATTGTTCTTTGTGGTGGCGATTTTTTTCTTTCTTGAGCATTGGTGATGCTGATGATATAGAAATGGTGACAGCCGCAGGCCACTATCCTGGAAAAACTTCAGATGAGGAAAAATATACAGTGCATGAAACAGCAAAAAAAAAAAAAGGAAGCTGTTCTTTATGTTGGCGAGTCCTTTCTTGTGCTTTGATGATGTTGATGGTTTGGCATGGTGGCAGCCGACAGCTTCTAACTGGGGAAAAATTTTAGAAGAGGAGCAAATACAATACATGAACAGCAGCAAGGTAGACAAAAGGAAACTTGCTCAAAAAGTAAATGGAACACATAAAAGATTATGTATATATGAATATATATATATAAATAATTTTAAAAACCCATTAAAATCGTACCAGTCCATTAGAACAGCTACAATATACATAAATAAAACTTGTGAAAAATTTTGTGATACTTTTGTAATTAATTGAAAGAGGAATCAGTATTAAACTAGAGGAAATATTCGAAAATTTCTCTTATTCAATTACTGAAAATTAAAAAAAAAAATCATAGGCCTAACTAAGTACAAAATTAATATTTTTAATTCGGATAGTCCAAACACACATATATCTTCTTCAATGCGGCGACTGCCCCATGATGGGCCAAGGCCTTCTGCCTACAGTCAGTCCGAAACATGAGATGTTGTTTCCTTTTTTAAGGGGTAGGGTTGTCAACTCTGCGCTTAAACCTCTACAGTCAGAGTAGACAGAGACCTACGATTTAAAGTGGATTCCGAATCATTATAGATATCTTTGGCATTGCCGAGATTCGAGCCTGAAGCCTATGGTACCGAGAGCCAGTCTGAGTTTTTATGAAGTGAATGAAACGTTACATGCACATAATACTGTTGTGAGAGAATACTATTATATTAACTAATCGTTCATTCTTTGTCCGTTCTCTTCCGAGATTTTCATTGATATTTTGTATCAATTATTTATGCATACATATACTAAAGGGCCTGACAGATGTTGTCCTACCCTGAAAATAAAATAAAAAATTCTAGAATCTGATTGCAGCTCCACCTACTAAGTCCAAATGTGAATCTAAACATTCCAGGGACCCACTCAAACACATACACAAAACATCATGAAAATCGGCCCAGCTGTTTAGGAGGAGTTCAGTGGCAAACACACGTACAGAAGAATATATATATATATATATATATATATATATATGCAAAAAGTTCGAAGAGTTACTAAGATGCTAAGAGTATCCTTTATAAGTGTATATATACTAATATATATATATATGTTGAATCTGTTTGCCTGCTAATCACCAGATGGCAACACATCGCAGACTATGTGTCTTTCACACCAACCTTTTGCCATGTAGTGGCAGTATTCGACTTTGAACTCTGGCCCTGGAAGAAGGGAAGAGACCCCGTAGTTGGGCGCGAAAGGAGAACGCTGGCTGACACGAGAGATTAGGGCAGAGTGAGAAAGGCTGCGTCAAGCAGCGATAGAAAATGGTTGTGAATGTTTAACAATTAATGTAAATAACGCTGTAAATATAATATCTTTTCATGAAATGTATGTTGTTGAGAGAAAAACAACGCTTCTTTATTTGCTTTGAAATACACCCCTAGACTGCATCCCTCTGTCGTCAAACATTTGCTAGACTGGTAGAGAAGTCTACATATATGTACAAAGAATAAACTAACAGATCAATTAGCATAACATCATATATATACATATATATATGGACTAGATTGCAAAAAAAAAAAATTGCCATGATTAAAGATATGACAGATTGCAATGATGGATCATCTCAGTTTGTAATATATGAAGAAATAACGAACAAAATAAAATTTCGCTAAACCTAGTTGGTGTTATTATAAAATGTTATTAGTATTATTTTTAACCTAGAATGTATTTTATCAGATCGATTTTCTATACATAAATTTATAATTGTTGTTTTTTCAGAAATGTATTTACGAAGAAGTTATTAATATTCAACTATAAAAATAATTCACATATTCAAACCATATACTATTATGAATCATTATTAAAAAATTACCATAATCATCTATAAATAAACTTTTTATTTTTTAACTAACATGTTCATTACGATTAAAAATTTCTAATGACAAATATTTTATAAAAATAATATATCTTTTAATATAAAGTTTTAAGAAAGGAAACAAAATCAAAAATTAACTTTTTAATTATTTTAGATCTATGCATTAAATTAGAAAATTTATTTTTCTTCAGATGAGGAAAAAAATCAATTATTAGATGCAGAAAATATAACAAAACAAGTAATATGAAAAAAAAAAAAAAAAAAACTTTTAAGTCAGTTTCTACTTTTTTCACTATATTGCAGAAAGTCCTTTATAAATAATTTTCATTCATTTTTTAAGTCTATTGGTAGATATATGTAATTTAATTTAATTAATTAATTTTAGCTTTTAAAATTAATTATATTAAATTTAATTACTGAATTAATATTTGAAAAAAAATGTATTAACATCAAGAGTCATCCACTACAAGTTCAAAAAAAAATGCATTTGAACTTGAGTGGAGGAAAAAAAGTATTTTATTAACGATTGAAAATTTGAACAAGATATATATAGGGAGAGTGTGAGCTAATAGAAGGAATTGAACAAAAAAAGATTCCCCTTGGTAGATCTCCCGATATGTTACAATTGAAATTAATTTGGTATTCATATCAATTATTTATCCACAGATTGAAAAATTAAGGGGTGTTAAATTCAACATTATGTTAACACTAACGATTAATGCACGATAATTAACGAAATTACACTAACTATCAAAAATTAACAGTTTTTGCCATCTCTACTAGTCACCCTTAGGGCTATCAAATTTCGAACATCCAGAGGTGGGGGAGTGGAAAATTCAGCTCGAAAGAAAGTGTCGAAAAATCAATAATAGCGCATGAAAAATTCGCCAACTACGAAAAGTTGCCAAATTAACCTAAACCTAATTTATTCCAAATTACGTAATATTTTAATGAATATTGATCCAATTTCGATTTTTTTTTCAGTTGGTCTAGGCTTTGTATTAGAAATATATCTGCCAGTTTTGGGGAGATTTGGATGTAAAACGAGACTTTGCATGGACGAACACATACACAAACTTTGAGAAAATTTTTTTTTATTATTTCCAATGGCAGATTATGAACAGTTACAGCAATAAAAAGAAGAACGAAAAATAAAAATGAACAGAGAAAACAACAAAACATGCTGAAACAGAGTTCATTAATCTAACATATCTTTAGCCTCCCAATATCGCTCGGCGAGAAAAGTCTTACTCAGAGCAGGACAGTGAAGTAGATGCGTGGAGTCCATGGCCTCTCTAGAGGTGCATATCGGGGGAAGGAACAATTTTGAGTCTGTAAAAATGGTTTCGCAGGCAGTCGGTGTGGTTAGCCTCCATAATAGTAAAGATATCAATATCCTTCTCTCACAGAGTCAGCAAAAAGCTCTGCGCACTTGGAATGAGACAGTCCATCGGCATTCCACTGTAGGACTCGAAGAGTATCAAAGTGAGGGGAGGACGACATAATGCCAAGTTATAGATCTTTTAGCCACTAAAAAGTGTTACCAGGTGCACCACGGGGAGGTAGATCTGCGCACCCACTTTGAGAAATATATACATCATATATAGTGTAAGATAAAGTAAATTTGAGCTAAAAGAATGTGTGGAATAAAATTGTTGGTTTATCAAACACAGTGTATCTCTAATACTTTCAAGGATGTGTTAAAAGCATTTAAGTATGCTATATATAAAAAACTGAAATTTTCTTGAATTATTTGATTTCAGTGTTATCTGTATCTATTGTAAATAATGCAATCGTCCTTTTACATAATGTGGATAGTTGTAAAGATTCATCTAAGAATTCTGAAACCTCATATACCATTGTATTATCATCAACAGTAGTTGGGGTTTTTTTTTACTACTGACATGAATTTAGATAAAGACATGGGGAAATGTTGAAGGTGATTTTTATTTTTTTATTTTTATCAAAAGTTCACAATTCTTTTATTTTTATATGATAGTAGATTATTTTTCTTTTTTTTTTAGAAATGAAAAATTTTGACATTTATAAAGCGACTTTAGAAATGGGTTGAGATTGTCAACACATAGTTCGGAATATGAACTTAGTTTGTTATTGATGGTGGAGATAAAAAAACAATTGATTGAAGTGAAACAGTCAGCATATTTAGATTGGTGAAGTAGATAATGTTCAAGTTTTTTTAAGTGAATTATAGTTGATTTATTGTTAGCCATCATAAGGAAAACAGAACCTGATGGTCAAATTGTTTCAATATTTGTGCACAAATAATTTCAATGTTTGTAGAAATACATTATATGCATTTCTACAAACTTTTAGTTTTCTCAATTAATAAATTCAATGTACATTTGAGAATCTGTAGCAACGCAACCATAAATTGCAGTATAGCAATTTCCGCATAGGAAAACGCAGGCTGAGATGCCAGCTTTGTTTTCCTTCAATTCTGTTATTGTTGGTTGGTGATTGGTTCTTTGATTGTTGGTTTTTGAATCTGATGAGTTTTCTTTTTAGTTGTCAATTCGGCCGGAGTTTTGAATTTGAAATATCATGTTATTGTCAATAAATGAGATTTACTTCTTATTCGCAATCCATATAAGAATAAGAATGACAGAAAGAAGCTCGGTTGGATCATGCTTGGTTGCCTAGATGCAATTTATGAGATGTTTGGCAATTATAATCTTAAGGGATTTGGATAACACAGTCTCCCCTGGCAATTAAGGCAACCAGCTTTAACAATCTATGGAAGGAGAAACCAGGGAATTACGAGATTATACTTTTACGAAAATACATAGTTTAAAAATTATATTGCATTACTTGTCAATTAAAGAAACCAACCTTAAACAATCTTTGTAAGAAGAAACTAACAAATTACGGAATTATATTTTTACGAAAAAAATATAGTTTAAAAATTTTATAGTCTTATTTGGCAGCTAATACAACCAGCCTTAACAATCTGTGGAAATAAAAACCAAGGAATTACGAAATTATATATCTATCTTATAAGTACTTTGTCGAAATACATTGTACGCATTTCTGTTAGTTTTCTCAATTGATAAGTTTAATGTTCATTTGAGAACCTGTAGCAATGTAACCATAAATTGCAGTAAATAACCAAATCGGTCTTTTTTTTTATATAGTTATTTCCGCATAGGAAAAAAAAACAAGCTGAGATGCCAGCTTTGTTTTTCTTCAAAATAGGTTCTGCGTGGGTTCTCTTTTCTTAAAAATGAGGCCACTGTTTTCAATTTGAGATATCACGTTAATGGCAATAAATGAGATTTGCTTCTTATTCGCAGTCGATATAAGAAATGGCCGAAAGAACTTCGGTTGGATGATGATTGTTTACTTAGATGAAATTTGCGAAGTTTTTTTTTCAGTTATAGCATCTGAAGGGATTTGGATCATATAGTCTTACTTGGCAATTAAAACAACCAAACATAACAGTCTTTGTAAGGAAAAACTAAGGAGTTACAAAACTATATAGTTTAAAATTATGTAGTCTTATTTGCCAGCTAAAGCAACCAGTTTTAACAATCTTCGAAAGGAAAGAAAATACAAGGAATTACGAAACTATGCTTTTATTTTAACGTCATCCTATCTTTTAGAATGATTCTTCAACTTGAGAATCTAACTTATTATTTTTTTTTTTTTTTGTCTCGGATTCAACTAATGGATATCCACAGGCGGAAATAGAGCTGTGATGCTTTCTGTGGCACTTTTAGAGCTTTCTGGATTACTTTCAGAAATGGGTTGGGTTTTTAATACACAGTTTGGAGTATGGACATAGTTTGATATTAATATAGTAGATAAAATATTGATTGAAGTGGACCAGTCCAGTGATCTGCTCCTTTATACAGAATTGAAATAGGAAGAAGGGCATGGAATTTTGAACCCTATTCCATACGAAGAGTAGATAAAATATAAAATACATTGTTGTTGTGTCGCCATGTTATCTATCAATTTTTCATTGAGAGTTTCAATGGTGGAAAACAAGATTGCTTTGTATATTTTGACTTCATTTCAATAACATTGAAAGAGATTGAATCAGATATCTCAGGAAAAACTCGATGTGTATTTATTTAATGATAATGTAAATAATTTGAATATCTTGCTAGTTTTTCTTTTCTTTTTTTAGTGTATTTTTTATCGAAGATCAAAAATTAAGGTAGAAAGTTCTTTTTCTCAAACTTAGTGTTATCAACAGATTATTGCTGCATCATTTTTTCTGAATCATTCAGAACATTGGTTTAAACGAAATTGACAAATGAAACAATATAAGATAAGTATAAGATCAGTATGAAACAATATAAGATCTTGATAAACAAAAGTGTAAATTTAATTAAAAAGTTATGCTACTGACTACCAAATTCTTTAAATACTATTATGCTTTCTATGTATTTTGTAAGTATATTTAGTTAAAATTAATTGACTAAAAATTTTATTTGGACATTTTATTTTCTATTATTTGTAGATATTTGAGGCATCTGTGGTAAAATAATTTCAATGCGAAGAGGAGTAGGAAATGAAATATTGTACAAAAAAAAGGATTCAAAGAATTATAAACTTTGAAATGAACTACCTGATGTTAGTTATTCTCTTTAAAAGATTTTTTAATAAAAATAACTTTCATCTACTGGTATAAAAATAACAACAAGCAGCTATTTTATCAATACTTTTAGGTTACGCAAAATGTATTTAATTTTACATAATACTTTGAAATAAATTGGTGTTTACTTGATCAAATTAATTGATTAAAATAATTGAATGTTCAAATTTTTTTTAATTTCTTATGAGCTGCTTTTCGGAAGATTATAGAAAGCACGTATGAAAAGTTCTTTTCCTGCCTCTCTCACTTTTCCATGCATTTATCTGTCCCCTTGCATTTCAGTGTGAACTAAAAACAGTAATTGTTATGTCCACCCGTAAACGAGCTTTCGTCAATAATTCGACAAGTCTTAAATCCTTTGATACAAAACTCAAAACTGATTCCAAAATAAGTAACTCCGAATCTCAATAAGCGAAATAACATGGTTAAGACTTAAATCCAAATTGCAATAAACCGATTATTTCATGCACTTTTTGAAACTTTTTCCTTCTAATATGTTGCACATCACTTCTTTGCATTTCTTTCTTGGGAGTGTTTGAGGATATTGACCTCATATTTTATTTCGTTATAGAAAAAATAGGAAAGACTTATAAATTCATCTCAACTATGATAAAAACACTTTGGCAAAAATGTTTTGCAATATAATTTTAATTGGTACTAGAAAAATATCAGATCCCAGGGTCATCCAAATCCTTCAAATAGAGGTGGGGAACAGATATCAGAATCGGTAGTTGGAGTCGAAAGTCTTTATTAAAATCTGATACCCCACTCTTTATTAAAAACATCTTTTTTTCCCCTTAATTCTGGGGACTCTGAACTGAAGGCGCAGGTCGAGCTAGAATTTTACATGCTTTGGTGCTTCAGTCATGAGCTATAAGTAATCAATATTGTAATCATTAAACCTTATCGCGGAGGGTTATTTATGAAAACCCTACTGGTCCATTAATATTTGGCAGGAAATGGACTTCTGGGGAAAAGGAAATTTATATAAAAATTGATCAGACATTTCAACTTGCTAATTAAAAATGTACAATTTTCTTTTCGCTTCTCAAGCTATTCTGCAATACTTCTGTGCCTGTTAATATAGTACTGTTTTTGTAAGATATATATATATTTGTAAGCAAATTTAGAGTATATGATATCTTTTAAGTTAGCAAATACTACACATTTTAAATTTTTATAAATATTTTGTTTATAACAAAATTGTATTTATATATATAAATACAAATAATTCGATGAATTTATTAAACAGAATTTTCTAAATCCATTAGTAAAGGTCATAGTCGATAAAAATATGGTAAAAAGTAAATAAGAGTAAAAAAAAAACCTCTTAAAATAAGTACAAGAAAATTGTAGGTGTATTGTAAAAGTAAAAGCCACTCTATTCAGTTTGATTTCTATAACTTGATCGTTCATATTGGCAGCTTCTAATAGTGTTACAAAACTGGCAACAATCGTAAAATATTTATTTATGTTGTAACTACAAAGAGATTTTATTTCGAATGGTCTCAATCTCAAACCAGAAATCAAGTCGGAGGTGAATGTGAGTGTAGACAGTCAGCTTTTAACTTGGTTAGGTTTCCCTTGAGTGCTGAGAGTACATAGCTGTGTTTTAAGTGGGCGTTTGCTCACTTGCTGGTTTGTTTATCTGGTTTTTGATAAATCATCAATAAATTTCTTTAGGTCTTTTTTTCAAAGTGTAAGGTAAGATTACCTTTCTTTTTTGTTTTCTCTTCTTTCCGGTTGTTTCATTTACTAGTCAACCTGAGCCATTCGGCAATATTTGTGTCTGATGCGGACATTCTCACTTAAATATGGATGACGTCCAAAGCTGTAATAACATTGATTTCCAGTAATAACAATTACTTTAAAAGCTCAAATCCATTAATGAACTGGTGTTGCAGGTTGGGTCAGAAAAAGTTTTGAGGAAATTCATTGTATGCCAACACAGATGCAAAACATAAAATTCCGCGTTCAAATCCATTACTTTTTATCCAGGCGGATATAAAAAAAACACATAAACAGACATGATAATATCACCAACATGAAATTTTCAGGCAGGGTAAACTCATCTTTCTACTGCCGATCCGTGCGCTGCACAGATTTTGAATCTGAAAAATTCAAGAAACGCCCATTTCTTTTACGGGTGTAACCTTCGAAAATATCACTGAACGTTTTCTCATATTTGATATATACCAACTAATTCCAATTATCCGAATTAGCAGATGAAATTATGAATAAAAAATGATATGGAAGTGGTTGAGTTGCGACGTTTCGTTAAACTAAACTCTACCCAAGAATTTTCCCCGGTACCGTAACG
>BPLR01019879.1:0-12047 GCA_021605095.1 Caerostris extrusa
TCATTATTCTTATTAGTTAGTTTGTTTATTATTTTTCTTATTAGATAATTATTCTTATAATTAGTTATTCTTCTTATTATTATTAGTTAGTTTTTGAATGTCAGTTCTTAAGAAGGAAACTGAATATTTTATTTTATTCCTTTGAATTATCTATTACTTTTTTTGTTTTTGAGGGATGAATATTAACTAGTGAATATTAAAATAATTATATAATCATAACAATTAATAATATGATTTTAAAATAATTATACAACAATATTATTTTATTGTGTTTTATTTTGGAATGGGAATAAAAATGTTTTTTTGTGTGTGAAGAGAGTGCCATTTGGTTTATTTTATTAATACAACTCTATATGTGTGTTATACATATTTTATCTAACTGATAAAATGAAAGGTAATTATAATTTTTATTGTAAGAAGTAGAGGAAGAAAAATGATGTTCGTTCAAATGCCCGAAGTTAAAAGCGAGGGAAGCATACAATCTGGAGAGTAAATGGAGTTCAGTGTTGTTCTTCATCGACGTACAGGAAAATACTTTTCTAGGAATTTTGTGAAGATTGGTGGTGGTCGACCAATGCAGCGGTATGAGCAATTGAATCGTTCAAAAGGCATATCATCAATTTGCAGAATACCTCATCTTACTTCGATTATCTAAAAAACAGGATGCATCAACTGGATTTAAATGGCTCCAGTCAATGCACATATAGTGGAATCATTCAAAAGAAAGAACTTAGTAGAAAGGGAAATTCAAACTCTACTAGATACATTTGAAGACGCTCTAGGGAAAAAAGATCCTCCTTGATCCTTTTATGTGCAAACCAGTTTAAGGAACCGCATTCATAATCTTAACTATTACTTCTGCTGATATAAAAAAATTTTTGTGGGTATTAATATTTTTTTTCTTATATGAGGTATATTAATTTTTCATTTTGATATTCGTATAATTTGCATTTTATATTTTAAAACATGGTATTGTTGTAAATTATAGTTATTTTGTAGCATTTATAAATATTTTTATATTTTTTCTCCTATTTTTTTTAATTTGAAATTATTAATTTATCAGTAATTCATAAACTAAAACTATATGATATTTTGTGTCTTTCAAAGTTCTTAAAACCAAGCTTTAATATGTATGATTTATTTGATTTGTATTTCAATATGCAGATAGTAGCACGTGACTAATATTGTTTTGATATAGAAATGGATTCTATCGTAATGGTAACTTTGAACTCGAATTTGAACTTAGGAGAATGAGAGGAGAAGAGAGCCAGGTTGGCAGGAGATGGCTGATAAAGCGGAAAGACAGTGAATACTTCATGTTAAATGATGTACCTAATGACGTATTAAATTTTATGTCCCCATATTGTAAATGTAGCTGTTGATAGTGTGTATTAAATGTAATAGAAAACGAACAGTGCATTCTCCTTTGTTTCAAGCAGCCCTAGGCACAGTTGGCACCCAAAAATGTGGGGGATAGGGACGTCATGAAGTAGTTAACTCTTGTTACCGATGCTTTTATTGATAGCCATTTTCGAAGCACTGATATAGAAGATTATCCTAGATATAAATCGACAAGAGCTATGGTTTGAATTTTTGCATAGCCACCGTTGCTTAATAAATGTTTAAATTGAGATGAATTTTAAGAATATAAATATTATTTTCTTTTGAATTTTATTGGAAAAGCCGCCCTGCATTTAAATTCGAATGATATATTGGTTAAGAAAGTAAAAGTAGACATAATATATTAAATGTAATGTAATGTAATGAAAATATATTTGTTCTTTTTTTTGTTTTAAAGTACCACTAGATGCCGCCTAACGCCTTTTTATATATATATATAACAAAAGATTGCACAAAATTTATAAATTTATTTATTTCGCAGGCTTGCTATAAGCCCATTTTCTTTACGTATGAGCCGTCATTTCTCGTTTCTTCCTACACTTGCAAGATGTCTCTGGATTGCTTATCGTAATTATTGGAGCGATGCTGTACTTATTCATTTTAATGATTGCTTTCAATTCCTTTGTGAAAAGCTTAATTTTCTAATTTATTTTTTGGAGTTATTTTACCATTACAGATTCAAATTTATTTGATACTCAAAATTAAATTTTACTACATGTTATGAAATTAAATTGGTAAAAAGTAATTAAATCTTACAAACTCTAATTTTTAAATCAAATAAATATTCTAAATTAAATCAAAATATAATAATAATAATATAGAACAATCAAAGCATAATAATAATATAAAAGAAAAATATGCATTAGATTTAATATAGTTTATTTGTATATCAATGTAATAAAAACGAACAGTGCATTCTTCTTTGTTCCAAGTAGCATTACATACCTATAAATGTTGACTCGGGCTACAGCTGCCTTCAGAAGTAGACATTTTCGAAGCACTGAGATAGAAGGTGGTCCTAGATGCAAATCGACTTCAACTGTGGAGGAACTTTTTGTATAGCCGGGGTGCTGAGTAAACTTTCAAAGTGTAATGAATTTGAAGAATTTAAAGCTTATTTCGTTGTGAATTGCAGTTGAAAAGCCGCTCTAGTTTTAAATTTCCAATTATTTATTGGTTAAGAAGATAAAATTTGAATAAGTATATTAAATGTATTAATAAAGAAATACATTCTATGTTCATTTTTGTTTTAAGTACCTCTAGATACCGCTTTTACATAACAAAAGATAACACTAAATTTATAAATTTATAGCATGTACAATTTTTCCTTTGTATTTTGTAGCGTGTAAAATTATACAAAGTACATGCCTCTCATATTAATGTTGCCACTTTTAAAGTTCCGAACCTAGCACAAACTAGTTTACAAACACAGCATAAAGATAAAATCGATTAAGCTGAAATATTCTTGTATACAACTTGAAAGATAAATTGCATTACCTAATGAGCTACAAAATAGAATTAATAAACTCTGGAAGATATAAAAAAGAAAAGGCTCATATAACAAGTTGCAACAAAGAATTCCCCGGGTCTCATTTATAGCCTTAATATCGTATTCTCTCCTCGCCATTCTTTCCTCAACCCCTTGAACTCAATGATACAACCTCCTTGAATCCCTTTATTAATCATCCAAAACTTCTTCAGGGAGATAATTAGTAAGTTTTCGGGGGAAATTACCTTACACATAGACTGAGAAAAGAAAGAATGGGAAGGAAAAAAAAAGCATATTGTTATTAATTCCAGCCGATTGCCATGAGGAATACTAATTCAACGGTGCTTAAGCAATCACGCGCGTCCAAAAAGTTGGTAGAAAGAATCTCTTTGAGTGAGTCACCTTAACAGAATTAGGATCCCTAGCAGATGAGGCTAATTATTTTAACAGAGCTCAGCGAGATTGCGTTGGCAAACTTCCATTTTCATTCTCTGGGTCTTCTAAAGGTACATACTAATACTGTTTCAGACCTCAACACTTTTTTTTTCGTCTGTAGTATTTATTTATTCTGTGGAAAAAAAAAAGGGAAGAAGGCCACATGTGGCAGATATTCGATCGTCATTAGTTTAGCGTATTTCGCAGGCTTGCTATAAGTCCATTTTCTTTAGGTATGAGCCGTCATTTCTCACTTTTTCATACACTTGCCAGGTGTCTCTGGATTTCTCAGCATAATTATTGGAGCGATGTTGTGCTTATTCATTTTAATGAATGCTTTAAATCCTTTTGTGCAAAGCTTATTTTTTTAATTTCTTTTTTTGAATTTGTTTTACCGTTACAAATTCAAATAAATGTATACTAAAAATTAAATTTTGCTACATATTTCGAAATTGAATTGTTAAAAGGGTAATTAAATCATACAAACTCTAATTTAAAAAAAAATAAAATTCCAAATTTAATCATATAATAATAATAATGCATAAAAGAACAATTTGCATTGTATTTAATATAGTCGGCAATCTTTAACAAATGTAATGGAAGTAACAGTGCATACTTCGACGTAGGCATGAAACCCATAAATGTTGGGGATCAGGGCAACAGGAATATTGACTCATGCCGTCTCGATACCTTTAGATCCATATTTTCAAAGCACTAATGTTGAATGGTCCTGGACACATATTCGGCATCAACTATGAATTAATATTTTGATGCCGCATAAATGCTAGTAAATGTTTAAAGTTGGATGAATTTATAGAATATAAATCTGATTTTGTTTCAGAATTGTTCTTGAAAATTCCTCTTGGAAAGTTGAATTACCTATTGGCTAAAAATCTAAAATCCCATCGTTGGTTTGAAGTAGGAATTATTTATTTGTCAATGAATCTGCATATAGTGTATATTAAATTCAATGAAAAACAACATCATGTTCTCAGTTTAAAGTATCCACCAGATACCAAGTTTATATATGATATAAACACAAAAGATAATACTAAATTTAATTGAACCAAAAGAAATCAAAAAAAGAACTAGAAAATTTAATAGATTTATAAATATATGGGTGTGCTCATTTTGTATATTTTACATAAAAACAACAGAAATATAAAAACTAAATTTACACACGGACATTTCGGAATAACAGTCACTTTGTTTGTTACAGACATATAATTGCATAAAATAGACACTTATTATATGCTAAAAAAAATAACCTATATAATGAGTAATAAAGCGTAAAAAAAAAAGTGAAAATGCATTTATTTAATATGCAAAGTGCATAAATTTGCAAAGAAGAAACTAAGAATTGTTAAACATACGTATGCATCAAGTTTAAAACGCCTGTTAATTACAGGCAATAGGATCGACCACATATGCTCCATGGTTTGTGTTATGTATGCTTTTATAATCAAAAGTTTGGAAACCTTATAGAATAGTGCCAGAATGTTGAATTCCCATATGATATGCAAATGATGAATATTCTTACAACAACACCCATTGCATCAGATATTTGGCAAACATAATTATAACATCAGTTTTGATCGGAGATATACTTAAAACCTGTAGAAATAATGAAAGATTTTTATTTTATATATTTTGTAACGTGTAAATTGATACAAAGTATATGCATCTCATATTAATGTAGCCATTATTAAAATTCCGAACCTAGCACAAACTACTTTTACAAACACAGCATAAAGATAAAATCGATTAAAGAAATATTTTGCATACAACTTGAAAGATAAACTGCATTACCTGATGAGCTACATAATAGAATTAATAAACACCGAACGCTAAAAAAGTGCAAACTTTCATATAACAAGTTGCAACAAAGAAACCCAGGTCTCATTTATAGAATTAATATCGTATTCTCTCCTCGCCATTCTTTCCTAGTCCCTTGAATTCAATGATACAACCTCCTTGAATCCCTTTATTAATCATCCAAAACTTCTTGGGAGATAAATAGTAAGTTTTAGGGTGAAATTACCTTACGCATAGTAAAAGAAAGAATGGAAGGGAAAAAAAGCACATTGTTATTAAGCACATTGTTTCTACCCGATTGCCATGAGGAATACTAATTGAACGGTGCTTAAACAATCACGCGAGCCCAAAAAGTTGGTTAGAAAGAATCTCTTTATTGAGTCACCTTAACAGAATTAGGATATAGTGATATTAATTATTTTAAAAAGAGCTCGGCGAGTTTACGTTCCCTAAACTTCCATTTTCATTCTCCGGGCCTTCTAAAGTGCATACCAAAAGATAATGACCTCAACATTTAATTTTTCGTCTGAAAAGTATTTACTTATTATGTGGAAAAATAAGAAAATTTAATAGATTCAATAAATATTCGATCGTCATTAGTTTAGGGTATTTCTCAGGCTTATTTTAAGCATAAAATTTTCTTTACGTATGAGCCGTAATTTCTAAATTTTCTACACTCACCAGGTGTCTCTGGAATTTTATCAAAATTACTTTGTTTGCTGTGCTTATTCATTTTATAAAATAGATTTAATCCTTGGTGCAAAGCTTAACTTCATAATTTTTATTTTGGAGATACTGATGCCTTTAGAAGTAGACATTTTCAAAGCACCAAGATAGAATTTGGTCCTGCAAAGAAGCAAATCGACGTCAACTATGGATCGATTTTTTTATAAGCCGATTTCTAAGTAAATGTTCAATGTGAAATGTATTTGAAGAATTTAAAACTTATTTTGTTTTGAATTGTACTTGAAAAGCTTTTCTGGTTTTAAGTTTCGAAACCTTACGAAGAAATAATTGCATTCAGTGTATTAAGTGCATTCAAAAGAAATATATTCTGTGTTCATTTTTAGTTTTAAATATTCCTTGATACCGATATTTACATAACAAAAGATAACACAGTTTAAATTTATAACTTTACAGCACGGAAAAATTTTTTATTTAATTTATTTTGCAGCGTGTAAAGTGATACAAAGTATATGCATGTCATGTTAATGTTACCATTATTAAAATTCCGAACCTTGCACTAACTAGTTTACAAACACAACATGAAGATATAATCGATTAAGCCGAAATATTCTTGTATACAACTTGAAAGATAAACTGCGTTACCTGATGAGCTACAAAACAGAATTAATAAACTCCGGAGGATATAAAAAGAAACGCTCATATAACAAGTTGCAAAAAGAATTCCCCAGGTCTCATTTATAGCCTTAATATCGTATTCTCTCCTCGCCATTCTTTCCTCTACCCCTTGAATTCAATGATACAACCTCCTTGAATCCCTTTATTAATCATCCAAAACTTCTTGGGAAATAATTAGTAAGTTTTCGGGTGAAATTACCTTACGCATAGAATGAGAAAAAGAATGAATGGAAGGAGGAAAAAAAAAGCATATTGTTATTAATACCTGCTGATTGCCATGAGGAATACTAATTGAACGGTGCTTAAGCAATCACGCGCGCCCAAAAAGTTGGTAGAAAGAATCTCTTTGAGTGAGTCACCTTAACAGAATTAGGATCCCTAGCAGATGAGGCTAATTATTTTAACAGAGCTCGACGAGATTGCGTTGGCAAACTTCCATTTTCATTCTCTGGGCTTTCTAAAGGTGCATACCAATACTGCTTCTGACCTCAACACCTTTTTTTTTCCATCTGTATTTACTTATTCTGTGGAAAAAAGGAGAGCAAGGCCACATGTGGCAGATATTCGATCGTCATTAATTTAGGGTATTTCGCAGGCTTGCTATAAGCCCATTTTCTTTACGTATGAGCCGTCATTTCTGCTTCTTCGTACACTTACCAGGTGTATCTGGATTTCTTATCATAATTATTTGAGCGATGCTGTGATTATTCATTTTAATGCTTATTCATCATAATCCTTTCTGCAAGGCTTGATTTTCTAATTTCTTTTCTGGATATCTTTTACCATTACAGATTCAAATTTATTTGATACTCGAAATTAAATTTTGTTACATATTTTGAAGTTACTTTGGTTAGAAAGTAATTAAATTATACAAACTATAATTTTTAAATCAAATAAATATTCTAAATTAAATCAAAATATAATAATAATAGTGCGTAAAAGAACAATTTGCGTTATATTTAATATACTTTGTTTGTGTTTCGTAGGATAATATTGGATGAAACTTTTTTAAAATTTTATTAATAAATAGGTAAATTATAATAGTATAATTATAATTTTGATTTTATGAAGGCTCGACAAAAAATTATATTCATTGTATTCCAGCTTGAATTAGATTTCTAAATTAATTTTGTACTTCACTAAATTTGTTTTCATGTGTTAGTTCAAATAAATTGTATTAATTTTAATTATACATAATAAGAAAAAAATTAACAAAAGTATTCAGTTGTACATATGATATGAAGTTAAAGATTTTCCAGTTTATTAAAAAATAAAATAAAAGTTGATAGATGAATTTTTAATCAAATGTGCGTTACTTTTTATTACATCATATATTTAATCTATATTATTTATTTATTCTATAAATGAATTGAATTTATAATTAGAGTTTAATTGCAATTTAAATATTGCAATTTTTAATAAGAGAAATAATCATTAACTGCAAAACAATATATGTGCTTATTTATACAAAAATTTACTACAAGTAAATGTAAAATATTGTTTTTATAATGAAAAATTCCTTTCGTTCGTTAGAATTCGTTTTTTTTTTATAAGATAAATTTTTATCTTACATTTCATCTATCTGGTTAATTAATAACTCAATTTAATCTCAGTTTTCATTTAATTTTTAAATGACTAAAATTACATTATTTATTTTTGATTAAACAATTTTGTTTTATTTACTCAGATTTGTTTGCCTGCCTACTTTGTGCTTAGAGGAAACAAGATTTTTAAACGAATCTTACAGCATGCAAACCAATTAAGAAAAATGAATATATTTATGAAACCTCCCTGAATAAAGCCATCCCACTAATTCGATTAATTTGTAAACATTTCTTACATTGCCCTAAATAAAGTTAGAAAAAAAATCCTCGTTTAAAAATTATTCCTGCACAGGAAAAGAAAAAAAAACATTTTGTATGTATACGATTAGTAGATGAAATGAATTATCCCCGCATAAATCTGGCTGCTTGATAACCAATAATTTCCCAATAGCGTGACGCTATTTTTACTTTGTGCAGAATATTTTAATCTCTTTCCCTCATAACCGTTATTTTTCTCAGGGCACTTTATTTTACAATACATATATTTTTTTTTTCCTTTAAGCTCAAGATAATTTTTTTCTAACTATTCACCGCATTCCTCAATTTTTTTTTTTCTTTTTTCATTAAGTGACCTGTTACGTTTTCACCAGGAGAAACCTATTTACCCCAAAAGTAAGGGTAGCATTTTATGGTGGAGGAGAATTTTTTTTTTTTTACCATGACTTAAGTTCTTTCCTGGATAAATTTTGCGGCAATTTTCTTTTACTTACGAAGAGAAAAAGTCATTTTCCTAAGAGGCTAGCCTTGATAGTGAACCTCCTAACTACCGACCAATTACGGTGAAGTAAAAATGGGCTTTACTAAAAAAACATTAATTCATGACCGTCTAAAAAGTTATATTTATGCAGCAATCTTGTTATTCAAATTTTTTTTTTTACCTTACGTTAGCCAGAATTTTTGAATTCATGAAAGATAACTCTAATTTTATTCATGTTTTTTGCTTCTGTTAACCATTTGCAAAACAGTATTTAGAATTTGGAAATTCTTACAGTTAAATATAAAGTATTTTGAGTGAAATTACGATTTTAATATGGTAGTCTGCATATTTCATTATAAAAATACGAATAAATTTGTCAAACAGGAAAATCCGTTTAAATTTATTTGCATAGTGGTTTAGAAGTCTAAAAATTGAATTACATATTCCCGATTTATAAATGGTTTTAATATTTTAATAATTAAGGAACTTGAATTAAGTTCTCTCTTAATAGATTTTCCAATGGCATGAAACACCACAGATTATATATATTTATATATCCATATAGCCAAAACTTCACAAACCACCAATAGCTTGTCAATTTATCACATTTGGTAACACTTTTTATATACAAACCAGGCGAGATATATTTTAATCTTCTTAATATTGTTCTTAATGTCATCATGGCAGTTTAATATACAAGGGTATTAATAACCATAAACCTGTTTAAAAATTGTTAAATGACGCTTTAAACAATATCTCTTCTATTGATGCCATTGACGTTAAGGATCTTTTTTCCCAGCATTCCTCTTAAAATCTTCCAAAGTAGCTTAAACCATGGCTATCAAAATATTCTACGATTACTGGATAAATTCTGTAATCTCTGCATTTTCAGTAAGTACATCGACAATAATGAGATTCTTCACAGTTAAACTGATAGTAATCCAGAAATAATTACAAATTGATCACTATTACCTAATCTTTACCTACACTATTTCAAAAAAAATTATTGTTTATTTTAAAACATAATTTTAGTTATGTAGATGACCTAACTCTTTTCAATTATCCAAATTAAAAAATATATATATTTTATGACATTTATACTTTCAGTACTGCTTTTTTTTTAAAGAAGACTAACAGAAAAAACCTTCATGCTGATTTTCTTGACATCCGTATTAATATTCACAACTGGCCACAAATTAATATATTTGACAAAAGAAAATAATTTAATAAAATAGACACATACGCACTTGAATTGCAATATCAGTATAAAAATACATCGTAATATCAAAATTAATAATTTGCTCAGAATTAACTTTATCTGTGACTATACTAGTTTTAAACAGCAATAAAGGATGAACTTTAGAAAGCTCTTTTATAAAATGTTACTCCAGAAACATTTCTAAGTCAATACATTTTGATCTAGGATACTCCAGTTCATTATTATTATATAAACTCCATAGTTTACAATTTCTACTCATTATCCACAATGTGGGTTTTTCTTTCCCATTTCTTCCAAAAATAACACTTCCTCAATTTCTGCGCCATTATTTCTTTTGCTCTAATTAAATGTACTCTTGCAACGGACAACAAATCATTCCATTTAATTATTTTTGCACAAATTTATTTGTTATTATTTCTTTTATTTTATATTATATTATTATTTATTTGTTATTATATAGTATTTATTATTATAATTTATTTATTTATTTAATTTTATGTTTTTTTCTTATTGGTCAATGCAGTTTTAGCCTTTGAACCTTATGATATTTATATTTTTCTAATTATTTTCAGTTTCGTTGCTACAGATTATGAAACTACATTTTCAATCACTATTTAATTTTATTATTAATGCGTTTGTCGAAACATTTTTCAGTGTTATAAATATTCATACTGGAGAACATTCCCTGTCCATTTTTTTTTTTTTTTTTTTAAACTCCATGAATTCCTCCTCTGTAGGAAGGTGAGTAGCGATACAACGGATTGTAGACAACTACACGGCATCTAGGACTGTTGAAAAAATAGACAAGAGAAAAACAGGTGAATCAAGTCCGAGGGGATTCAAAAAAAGTACTGCAGTACTGGAACACAAGACGCACAGAACGGAGCCGATGGAAACTTTCCAAAACTAGAACACACAAAAAAGAAGTAGAGGATTACAACTGAAAAAATCTGATGGAATCACAGAAACCTTTCCCAAAACTGAACTTCATTCCAACTCAAATTTCTTTTAAAAATATACACATCTTGCCAAATTTGTGTAGCAAGTAAGTTGGCTGCTAGAAAGAGTAGACGAATGCCAAGTGGATTTAGCTAATGAGTGAGAAATAACAAGTATTTTTAATTTATTTTATTAACATGAGTTAGAATTTAATGGGCTGATACGGAGAGAGAGAAGCATTACGTCCAATACTGTGAAAAATGTTTCGTATAAATTAAGCCATTAATTTGTTTAGCTTAATGTATTGCAGTTCTTAGTAAATGAAGATAGTATGTAAGCAAAAATTATAAGTAAGCGATTAATTAATTACAAAAAAGAAAATAATGAGAGCACGAGGTAACTAGGGATTGGGGCATTAATTGAATCTGATTATTATAGGCTGTTAAATAAGGAAGAGAAAATCATGTGATAATACGCTCACATCCACTCTCATAAGAAATTTGTACTCTTCCGTTAAGACAGATAATAACAGCCCACCAATCTCTTTGTAAGTTTTAATCAAATTGTATTATATTGTATTATCTGTAGTTCTTTCAGCTATGCATTTTACATGGACCCATTGATAACTCAGTTTAAAACTCGTTAACAGATTCATTAAAGAAGAATAAACCAAATAAGGAATACTTGTAACAGTATTTGCTAAAATTTCATAACTATATCATATATATATATATATATCATATTTGTTTGGTTGCTGAACCAATAAGCATATGTTATCGGTTATGTTTTGACCAAGAGTAGGTTTCTCCCTTGAGGGAACCCTACTCTCGGTCAAACCGGTCAACCGGTGCTTTGAACTTAAGAGAAGAACAGGAGAAAAGAGCGAGATTGGCAGGGGATGGCTGATGACGCTTTGACAGCGGAAATAGCAATGGACATTTTATGCTAATCGAGATAGCTTAATGATATTGAATTTTATGTTAGCATATTGTAAATATAGTTGTAGTTAGTGTACATTAAATGTAATGATAAATTTACAGACTGTTCTTCTTTTTTTAAATACCCCCTAGACATCACGACATCCAT